>LBNU01033825.1:10561-40129 GCA_014162995.1 Artemisia annua
TATATATATATATATATATATATATATATATATATATATATATATATATATATATATATATATATATATATATATATATATATATATATATATTATTTTCTTTTTAAAAATTCCTTCTGTTGAAGTAACTTACTACTTTTTATTAGGAAAACACATTCTTACATGCAGGGGTGACCATCGGGTCAAACCCGACACGAACCGACAAAACCGACCCGGCCCAGAAACTGAAAAAGGAAAAAACTCAAATCAAAAACCGAACCGAGAAATTGATATCAAAACCGAAACCGAACCGAATAACTCGGTTCGGGTTGGTTTTTAGGTTTCGAACAAAAAAAACCGACAAAAACCGAATCAAACCGAAACCTACAAAAACTGAAACAAATATACAAAACCGAAACCAAATCGAAAAAGGTTGGTTCAGTACGGTCCGGTTTTGGAAGGTTTGTCAGTTCGGATCGGTTATGGATCAAGCCACTGTGTCCTATCATCGTTATTTTAATATTTTCTTTTTTCAAATTCACACACCAAATTACCTCTTCACTCATTACTCAAGCCCAAAATACATTTTTTTAAGACTCATCATTTTATTTTATTTTCTATTTTTTCAAACCAACTAATTTTTCGTCCATTCAAATAAAAATACTTAAAGAAAGTAAAAAAACATACTAAAAAAGTAAAAAACAATATGAAAATATAAAAATTGATCAAATTTTAATAAACTAATTTTGTTGATGTCGAAAGATGCCGCATAAGATATGGTTGTTTAGTATGTTGTTTATCACATAATTATTTGGCTTTCCTCCATTGTAGAGCGCATCTCTCGATTCAAGTACGTTGCATATTTGGTTGTGGACTATTATCAATTCGTTGAATTCATTTATCACAAACTTTTGATCTTTCAAAATCATGTTATGCAATATGATGCACGTGTACATGATTCTTCGTAGCCTGTTGATAGTTCAAGCATGCTCCGGCTGTTATATAATTCCACAATGTTCTTGGAGGACTCCAATAGCTCGTTCAACATCCTTTTATGCATATTCTTTTCGCCTTTTAAAGTGTCCACGTTTCTCGTCTCGTGCCACCGTAAAAGTTGCCCGCTGTGGGGTAAATCCAATCAACTTGGTAATACCATTTTTTTCATATGTAACTCCATTTACTTCAAACGGAGCCGCATGGGCGATGTCATCAATAAGGTCGTCGAATAACGAAGAATTACTTAAAACGTTAAGATCGTTATTCGCACCAGTACCAAAAAGATACATACCAAATCCACAAATCATACGACGGAACAACCTCAAGCATTATAGTTAGATATTTTTTATCGACTCTTCCAAATTGCTCATGTCATGCTTTCGGACTGTTAGTCCATTCACAATGCATACAATCAATGCTTTCAAGCATTCCCAGAAACCCATGAACCCTCTTATGTGTTGCATATGAATTTTGAATGTCATTAAACTCGAGTTTCCTTAAAAAGTCAGGCATATACATATCAATAATGCATATAGCAAAAGAGAATTAGACAACCGCGCGCACGATGTTCATCCATTTGTAAATATTCAACAAATGCATAAAGTGTTGTGTCGTATGCCACTTGTCTTACGGTGGAAGTGCATTTCATAATAACACTAAAACTCATTTGACCCGTAGCATCGGGTGAGACTTTAAAGAATTCAAAATGCTCAAGAAGATTATTGTAAGTATAAGTAGATATAAATTTGACTATTTCAAAAAATAGTTTCCTGCTCATACAATATCAACGTCTAAAATAGTACTCCATATATTTTGGATTATCACCAAAATAGTCGGCCAAAAAAAGTGCTTCAGCAACATCATGCTCACGGTATATCGAATTACGGGTATGTTAAATGAGCCTGTTGTTGTTGCGACGATTGATGATACTGATAAGCTTGCGTCAGTTAGAAAATATCACTTTCATCATCACAACATCGGAATGGTTAAAAATCATCATCATTTGGATTCAAGAGAATGTGTGTTTTTTAGAGAGAATTAAAAAAGTTGTGTTAAAAATGTTTAAATGGGGGTACTATATATAAAGGTGGATAAAAATAATTGAACTTTCAACCATTGGTTTGATTCCGACGACTAATCTTTTTTTTAATAATAAAAATAAGCAAATACATGTTCACGCGCGCAAGTGAAATAGCTTGGGAAATGGGTGGGGGGGGGGGTGGTCAGTGTCGTAACGCCTAAACGCTGTCGCCGTTTAGCCTTCCACATTGGAATGGCGCGTAAGCCACGCCGCCATACCCATCACTCTTACAACCAAGAAGTAGCCAACAAAACAAATCTTCTACTTTACATGAGCAATTACATGGTTAGCAGTTGACCCCTTTGCTAGAATAAGTCAATCATGGAAAAGTGTGGTAATAATACACATGGCCTATATAGGCCTCAGGACCCACGAAACTGCAGTTAACCTATTTTTATCGAAGGGCCGTTGTCACTTTTAGTGATGACCGTAGCAAAACATAGTTATGGTAGAATCACTGTGCTGTGTTTGTAGAGAAAAAAACATCTTTGTCTCACTAAGTTCACATCAATTAACGTCAATATCAACATAAAGTGTAAATGTTAATCTTTTCTTTAGCTTTTAGCTTTTGTGTCTCGTTGAGCTTATTGGGTGCATGTTTATCATTTCATATGATGGAAGGGCAAGACGATTCATTAGAGACGTCTATAGTAACAAGGGGTATTTTCAAAACTGAATCGGGCAACTAGAGTGACATTACTTTTTAGACTCTTTTTATTTGGTTTCAAAAATTGGATCGGGCAACTTGAAGATTGAGCAACTAAATAAGATTGTGACACTTGTCCAATTTTTTAATATTAAAGGACAAAATTTAGAATGTATTTGTAAGGTATGTGTAAGTATTTGTAAGATATGTGTAAGGTAGTTTAAGGTTTATGTTTTGAGCAACTAGAACTTTTCTGAGCGACTTGTATTGGGCAACTTTTTTATTTTATTTTTATTTTTTTTTACCCAATTTTAACAATTAACTAAATATTCATAAAGTAGAAAGTTTAAGTAATAATTTTCACATGATTAGACTTTTTAACATGTGATTAGTATACTAACTAAAGTATATATACCTCAAAATAAAATCGGATTGTTCCACCACCACCGTACCTGACTACCACCTTCCCTCACCACCCACCCTAACAACCTGTGGACCTTTCCACAACCCGATTATGTTTATCAATGTTTTCAGTTACTATTAATCAAGTTTTACACTGTTTCACTCATATTCTATATGGAACATAACTGGTTCCCATTGTTTTTTTTTCAGCTCGGCCAAGGATTGGATAGATCCGGCTAATTTATCGAAGATGCTGTGTCAGATTACGGTTGTATTCCTTCCACCCTTTACCAATCGTTTCAATTGCATATTCCCCCCCCCCCTTTTTTTTTCCTTTTATTAATTCTTGAAATTTCTTCAGCTTACTTAGATTAGCAACTGTTAATGAATATATCGGTTAAGTAGTTTTCAGTTACAAAATTTTTTTTCGCTTCAATGGTGCTTGCGGTAATGAAATTATTTTACTTCTGGTCGTCTTTGTTAAACACTGTATCTTGGTTTCCCTGGGTTTTTGTTTGTGACTATAAGAATGTAATCTTTATGAGACATATGTTGTTGTTGTTGTTGTTGTTGTTTGTGGTCGTTTTTATTGGTTTTTAAAGACTATATCTTAGGTTGTTTGTGATTATAAGGATTATGTTGCTTGCTAATTATTTCTCAAGGTTTTTATTGGTTTATTGGTTTTGTTGATCTCTGCAGGTGGTGTGCAGGTTGAAGACTCCGAATAGAAAAGGCACTAAGAATGATGATTTGCTCCGGTATTTTGGTGTAAATGGACTAAGGTCGAATGGTGTTATCCGAAAGACCCCCTGACCTTGGTTCTAGGTAATAGTTACATCTTACTTTGATTATAATCTTACTTTAGATAGATTACGTTTGTTGTTTCTTGCTTTAGCCGCAAGCATAGTGAAAACCATATTCATACCAGGTGTCTTATTATTTTGATGTTGCTCTTACTCTTGTTGTGTTATGTTTTGGTGTTTGACTCATATGTTTATTGTGTTGTGGTGTGTAACTGTTTCTTTTTAGACGTTTACAATTATCGATTTGTTTGTTTTATGAAATATGTGTCAACAGCTTATTGGGTATTTGGAGTTGAAAAAAATGTGGTGTACAATCTAATTTTAGGCTCATATCTTTCTTCTATGTTATCTCAAACAACCAATTGAATCACCTTCGGTGTTTGAACATACATCCATTAGTATGTCTAACTTAAAAAGTATCATCAGAGATACAAAATGAACAACCCGAAAGACACTTTTAGAACAATTATAATGATAAGAATGGGATGTGCACTGAAATGAACAATCCAATTTGCCAATGACTGTATTAAAGTATCTATATACTCCATAGCAGATAATGATAAGAATGAGATGTGCACTCATTTGAACAACCGAAAAACACTCTTATAGTTTCTTATATCCCGAAAGAACAGATTGAACAACATGGCTCAGTTGCATCAATTTAAAGGTTTTAGCTTTTATATGACCGGCTAAGGTTTCTCAATTACTCATAAGTCCTTCATTATAGGTTATGTTTTAAGATAATCAATATGGTGTTTAGATTGCTTATCTGTTATAGACTCTGGAAAATGAACTCTTTATGAGTCGTGGGGTGTAAAAGAATCCTACTTACGTTTTCCAAGTTTTGTTACTTGTTTCTTGCTGTCGCTTATTAGTCGTGGGGTGTAAAAGGGTGGTTAGATTATGCCTCATACATATAGTGAATTCATGCTGCAACTTACATGGTCACAATTTTGTTGCCTTTTTTTTGCAGAACAATAGAGTGTACCTATGTTTTTTCTTAATCTACAAACCAAGAGTAGTAAAGGGCATCCTGATCCTACTCAAAGCAGTCGATTGCAGTCATCACAGATCCATTGTGGGTTGTAAACACAAAACATCAGGTATGGTTCTTTGTTCTTCTTTAAGTTCAGTAAGCTACGTAAATGATGATACATTTAGAAAACTATATAACTTAAAAAACATAATTACCTTTTTCAGCTTACAAATATAACTTAAAAAACTTGAACCTTGATACATTTTTATCAAAATATCCCCAAAACCCTGGACATTTCCACCAACCCTTAAACCCAAAACACATCTTCAAAAAGAAAAAAACAACATGCATCAGTATGGTATGGCCTTCAGCTTCTGAATGAACGACAAAAGCTCTGCTGCTCGCTTTTATTTCTTCATAACATTCACCAAGATCATTAACACCTCTGTCAACTCTTGGGTTTGCAGATTCGTGAGCTCTAAAATGCTCTGAACAGAGGAGTCAAACTCAAACACCATCCCCAGCTCTCCAAGCACAAAGTCCCTCTCAGCCACACGACTCATTATCTCATTTGCTTTTTTTCTTAGCTCCCCTTCATCCACCAGTGTGACAGTGACCTCCCTCTCGATCCTTACAACCATCATGTCTCTAACCAAGGTTGACCCAGCAGCAGCAGCTAACTCCTTGAAAAATGGCATAGATGTTGTCATCTTTTTATTTGTTATAAAAAAGCTGCTTTTTTATATGTGTGTGTTTAGATTGAGATCTTGCTTTGTTAGTGATTAATTTTTCCTATTTGTATGTCACTTATAAGCATAGTTGCTTTAAATACAACGCTTGAGCCACACAAATTAATAATTACTCATGCTTCATTTCACTTCCACATACATGAACAAATATTAATTGTGCTTGTCTGTTTAATGTGTAATTTGTCTTTGGTTATGATTGTTAATCTGTGTTTATATGTGACTAATAAGGGCAGTTGATTTGATTGCCATCCTTGAGCCTCACGAATGAACAGTTATTCATCATTAATTTCCCTTCCCCATGCATGAACACACAATAACTACCCATCCTTTCACATCAAATAGCAGTTTGACCAAAACTAATCCTAACATAACTATATTTATATCAAAGGTAACACACAACACGTATGTCATAAATCATTTTTCTAACATAACTTATCATATCATCCACCCTACTACGTCATTCATCATCCATGGCTTCTTCTTCTTCCAACATCAATGAAATCAAAGAGGTATATGTGTCTTATAATTTGGCAACGGAATTCAAGAGTCATGTCAACAATGAAATGATACAAGAGAAAGGTTGTTTGAAGCGATTTGTGGAGGAGCGTAATGAACTCCAAAAGAAAGTTGAGGACTGTCAGGTTCCAGTCAAGGAGACTCATCATCTGGGTCCATTCAAAAAAAAAAGCAGTTGCTATTCTTGGTTGTCTACTTGAAACACAGGAAAGGGAGCGTAACAGGATTATTTTGTTGACTGCTCTAATTAATGACATCAGTGATGAGATGTAACACCTGGTATTTTTCCTAAAACCTAATCCTAGCCAAACTTCTATTTTTGCTTTGTTAGTGATTAATTTTTCCTATTTGTATGTCACTTATAAGCATAGTTGCTTTAAATACAACGCTTGAGCCACACAAATTAATAATTACTCATGCTTCATTTCACTTCCACATACATGAACAAATATTAATTGTGCTTGTCTGTTTAATGTGTAATTTGTCTTTGGTTATGATTGTTAATCTGTGTTTATATGTGACTAATAAGGGCAGTTGATTTGATTGCCACCCTTGAGCCTCACGAATGAACAGTTATTCATCATTAATTTCCCTTCCCCATGCATGAACACACAATAACTACCCATCCTTTCACATCAAATAGCAGTTTGACCAAAACTAATCCTAACATAACTATATTTATATCAAAGGTAACACACAACACGTATGTCATAAATCATTTTTCTAACATAACTTATCATATCATCCACCCTACTACGTCATTCATCATCCATGGCTTCTTCTTCTTCCAACATCAATGAAATCAAAGAGGTATCTGTGTCTTATAATTTGGCAACGGAATTCAAGAGTCATGTCAACAATGAAATGATACAAGAGAAAGGTTGTTTGAAGCGATTTGTGGAGGAGCGTAATGAACTCCAAAAGAAAGTTGAGGACCGTCAGGTTCCACTCAAGGAGACTCATCATCTAGGTCCATTAAAAAAAAAGCAGTTGCTATTCTTGGTTGTCTACTTGAAACACAGGAAAGGGAGCGTAACAGGATTATTTTTTTGACTGCTCTAATTAATGACATCAGTGATGGGATTCATGAGAAGGACACCAAATTAAGCTTATGGAGGTTCATGAACAAGTCTCCTCTGATGAAGATTAGAGTATGATCAGGATGCTTGTCTTTTGGGGTTATATTTTGGCAGTTATATTGTATGTCTTGATATTAAGTTTGTAGTTATCTTTACTTATGTGTATGTACTTAGTACAGGAATAACTACATGTCAAATGCAGTGCATTAATATTAATCGTTGTTGCTTTCTTTATTTTTTTCTTGTTTTTTGTTCTTTGTTACTTTTGTTTTTTTTGTTTTTTTATATGTATATATAATTTTTTTGAATCAAGAAAAGGTTAGGGTTTGATTGGTTTGTTGGTTGATGTACACGGCTAGGAAAAGAACACATATATGGCTAGGGTTTGCTTGGTTTTGGCGGTCCCTTTTTCCCCTTTTCCCGCCTATCCTATTGGGAACAATTCAACAACATCTCCAGCCTATTTAAAACCTCGCTTGCATACCATAAGAACACACAAAAACACATAATTAACATTCAAAGAAACACAAATAACAATGGCAGCAAATGGACAGTTTACAAATGATGCTGAAGAATAAGCCTTCGTCTTAAACAACCCATTGTTGTTTGACGCAGTCTTTAATGAATTCGGGTATGAACCCGTATCAGAATATGGGTCTTATAGGCAGGTTAACCCCTGGATGAGGACATAAATACTGAGCTGGGTACACAGACAGGACTTTTACTGGGATGAGGTTTTTGGATTGACTGAGGAAGAAGATGTAGATGAGGAGGAGGAGGACAATGTGGTGGCGCAGCCAAATGTTGTGGAGCAGCAGCATATTGTGGTGGAGGAGCCGCAAAATGTGGTGGAGGAGCAAGTTGGTAATGGTTTCGGGTTGATGGATGATTTAAATTTGGAAAAAAGGATTAGTGATCTTGAAATTATCTTTCAACAACTCAAAGAAAGGAAGGAAATGGGGGAAAGGAGGGAAAAGAGGCAAATGGAAGAAAGCATGGAAGAGAGCTCTAGTTCGAACATTTTTGGTGTTTGACTATTTTTATTTTTGTAGTAGTTAATGCTTATGGTGTTTGAATGTTTTTAGTATGGAAAGAAGTAGGTAATGTATGGAATGTTTGTTACTTTTGATCAATATCAATGGAAATTTTCATGTTTAATTCGTTGTTTATGTTTGATTTAAGGAAGTCATGATTTACATAATATGATTCAGTAGTATTTTTTTGCTTAGAGTATGCATTTACATATTCCATTTCATTTGAAAACTACTGATGTGAGTATTTTAGAGTACGTTTTTCCAAAGAATTATTTGTGAAAATAATTCTCGGGTCGTGTCCCAACGAAGGTTTGACGGCGTTTTCGACGTAACGAATGTGCTCGTGTGAATTGAATGGTAAAATATATTTTGGTTTTGAGATTATGCTACAATGACATGAATTAACGATAAAAGTAAACTAATGATGCAATATATACAAGCGTGTAAAGCACAAACATCAAAAACGTAAATGCGATCTAAAAATAACGTCTAATTAACAAATAAAAATGTAAATTCTAAGCTAGACTAAACATACGGACTCAAAAGTAATTTTTAAATCTTAAAAATGATAAAAGAAAATTTTAGGAAAAATAAAATTATATTTTTGACTTTTTATTTATTTAATATGAATTAAAAGCTATTTTTTGTATTTTTATTTAATAAAAGAAAACTAAACTAATTATAAAATGAAAATTTATTCTACAAATTTATTTTCTAAAAATATTATTAAACTGAAAATGAAATTTAAAAATGGAATCAGAAAATATTTTTGTCTTTTTGTGATTTATTTTGAAATTAAAAATGATTTATTATTCTAAAATCTATTTAAAAATAAAAAGAAATAGTAAATGAATTCAGAAAATTATGAAATTTTTACAGAAAATCTAAAATGTTATTTGAAGTCTGAGAAAAATATAAAAAATGGAAAAATAAGCTGAAAAGTGCTTTTTGGGAAATAAGCAGTTTGGAATAAGTGCTTATTAATAAGCACTTATATCCAAAACACCTAAAACTTTTATAGAATGTTTCTAGAAATAAGAAGAACTCAAACAAACAGAATTAAGACCAAAAATCACAGAGAAGTACTAAAATGGAACAAATAACAGTCATAATAAGCACTTATGAATAAGCAAAAGCTAGACAGAATAAGTCAGATGTACAGAGAACATGAAAATCACTAAAGCAACCACAAAACTGCACAAATCACTCAATTAAGCTCAGTGAACAAGCTAATATGAACCAATGCAAATCTATGATTGAATCAGTTACTCTAGCATTTATACCTATCTTACAGAAGCTAATAAGCAGATCAAATAAGCTATAAACTATAAAATGAGGGGGGGCAAAAGTGAGTATACCAAACAAATATCACAAAAACCTAAAAAGCCCCATCACTAACATACCAATTGAACTCTAATTTGAGCTAAGTTCAGCAGGCAAAACTGGTTCTATGGAAAAAAAATAGCAGATATGACTTTTTCTATTGCACCTAAGTTTTGACTAATTCGAATATTAATACCCTAAATCTATCACTAGGTGTAAATGGAACATGTTTAAGCTTTAGAAACACAAGAGCAGATTCAAATAACATCAAATGATCAAAGGTGTAAGATCAGATATCAAAAGATGCAAGCAGACGTGAATTAAAGGCTAACTTTGACTTTTTGTTAATGAACTCACTATGTTATGCTAATATAAGCCTAATCTAACCTAACATGAATTAAAAATTCAGCAAGAACACCAAAGTAACAACTAGATTACCTAAAACAAAGCAGATCCAAACACACCTAACTGACTGAATTACATTATGAGTATGTAATCTAGGCTTAAATCTACTACAATTATGCTCAAATCGACTCACATATTATTTACTGAGATCAGTGAACAATTAACCACAACATAAACACAATAAATCCAACTATCACAGTTCATCAAACTTTACTGAGTAACATATCTCAAATTCAGCTAACAAGTTGAGTTCTTATCTATTCTACTAACTGATGATCTAACTAACTCAGATACACTTTCATAGTATCAAATGAACAGAGAAGACAGAGAACGAACCACTAGTACATCATATTGCAGATTCAACAGTGATGAAACTTTCTTATGCAGATTCATGAAACTAACTAGCAAATTACTCAATCACAGAAACTAAACTCATATAAGATCTAAACAAACAGTCTAAACAACAATCAATCAAAATTTATATCAAACTACACTATAAACTGATGAATGTAGTAACGAGATTTAGAAATATAAGATGGAGCTTACAAACTTGAGACCCTAACTGAAATAGGGAAGAACACCAAACCATAGCCTATCTTTAAGATAGGCTTCAAATCAACACCAGAAACCATGGATCTAATCATCAATAACCCCAGAATCATCATCATCATACTCCTCTGACTTTCGTTGACTTAGAAACATTGAACTAATTGAAGCAGAACCAAACAAACCAAACTCACTACAAGCTAATATCAAGCTTGAATGAGCTTATAAAATCAGTGAATGAAGGCTTGAAAATGAATTTGAGAACAGTTATATGCTAGAAATTTAGATGACAAGGAATTTAGACGAAAACTGAAATTTTATTGAAAAGCTTTAAACGATTACAACTAGAAAGCTGATGGAGTTACAAAAACTTAAAATACGTATGCTTGAGCTACAGATTACACTAAAGCTACCACACTACTCTACATCCTACCTACAACTAACTAACCAAACGAATTTGTGAGTGTGAGGTCTCTTTTATAAGCCAGCTGAGGTGAGAAGAGCGTCTTCAGAAGTATCTGGAATCAGCATCTTCCCTCGAATATTCTATCTTTATCCCTTGTGACACCATTCACCAATCAAAGACTCAGAATTGATCTTGTGACGCGTCCCAACTAACCAAAAGATCCCACGTGTCATTCCATTACTGTCAGGGTGTCAGGAGGTGTTGGGATTTGACAACTATACCCTTAATTGCTGTTAATTCGAGGTAGGATGGGGTAATTGTAGGTAAATGGGATTAGGGTTTATGTGGCTGGGTAAAGGATGGTACGGGGTGTGATTTGGGGGGAGGGAATGGGTAAATATTATTTTATTTATTTTGATTGCTTTGGTGGGTTTTGACCAGAGTTGTAGGAGTGGGCCGGGTATGGGATTCAAGGGAAAATGGGCTTTTGGGTTTTGTAAAAAGTTAATGGACTTTGGGATGTTTTTGGGTTTATGGATTAAAGAGATAGTGGGTTAAATGGTAATGGGTTTGGCAGCTTGAATAAATTCACAAGGACCATATTTGATAATTCTGAAAATATAGGGACCAATTATGTAAATATATTCCAAGGACCATTCTTGACAAATTTTGATTCATTGAGGACCATAGTTGTCATTTTTGAGCTCATTAAGGATCAAAGCTCAAAAAAAAAATGCTTCCCGGCTCCGGCTTTTGACACTCGTTCCAAATCTCGTGCTCGTGTTGTCCATTTTGGCTCGGTTTTGTCCATTATCTCAATATCCGTACCTGCACATTCATAAACACAACAATACATATTTGGCATATTTGGTCGGTTTTTGGTCTGTCTAGTCCGTTTTCTAAGGTCAAAGATATGTGTAAATTAACACATATCAACTACCATTTCCAAATTGATAAAACCTTGACTATATTTGCATTTGCAGATACACTCATGCCATTTACCATTTGCATATTTACTTTTAAAGTCAAACTAATGCTAATTGGTATGAGTGTATCCATGAGCATTGTCTTAATGACTTAGAACTATTCTAGACTATGTGTTACATTGTGTTCCTAATTTTGCTGAATTTGACTTTCTAAAGTCAAACTGATTATTTTAGACAACAAAACCAATTGCTAACTGTGCACATGAACCAGCAAACTACTCCCTCCGTCCCATATTAAATGTCTACTTTCATAATGCACAAAGTTTTAGGAGATTCCACTAGTTAAACTCTCCACCAATCAAATATTAATATTACCCACTAAAGTCTCATCTTATTGGTTAAAAGGTACAAGTGGACACTTAATTTGGGACACCTAAAGATTCCATTGTGGACACTTAATATGGGACGGAGGAAGTAAAAAAACAAAAATTGTATACACAAGATTCCAATTTCCATTACTGCATATCCAAAACAATTGATCGTTACATCATTTGGATCATGATCCTAACCAACAGACAACATCTTAGATAATATTACATAAACATAAACACACACACTGAAGCTAAACCAAAAGAGAACCACTAGACCTAAGCTAAAAGTAGGAAAACAGCAAATGGCAACCAACTGAACATCAAATACATCATCATCATCATATAAACAGGATAGACCATATATTCACTTCAAAAACCCACAACACCATACCTACATAAGAACCCAACAAAAGATCCTACCCAACAAAAGAACCTACCAAAGCATGACCTAATCATCATAAAAGTCCATAATGGTCATATGACGCTCATTCTCAGTCAGACCTTCACGGATCTCAAACAAAATACCCCTCAACGCCTTCAACCTCCTTCGGTTCCTCATTTGTTTCTGGCGCAAACACTCATACGTATCACCAGCAGCTTCTTCTTCTTTATCATTCAGTGACAAAACCTCAGCCATTCTCTGATCACCTATATCAATTTTCCTTTGCACCTCATTGCATTTCTCCCTGACCCACCTAATGAAAGCTTCCTCTTCAGTGTGATCTTGAATGAATATAAACTTGAAGCATTTGTTTAGTTTATCTGATCCAGAAGCTTCTTTCAATTCGTTGATAAGAGGGGTGGCAGCAGCCATTGACTTGATTGATGTGTTAAAAAAGGACTTTTGCTTTAGAGGAGTTATTAGGACTTAGTAATATATGAGAAAATGTAGCGTATATAATGCATCTAAAAAGAGTGTTATGATTGCAAAACTTAATTGACGAATTAATTCACATAGTTGGTTTGCTTTCCCATGCAGAATTATGAAATAGTTTTTTGAAAATAAATGTTGCAATGACACATAAATTTTTTCCACCTATGGTACAAATATTCCTAAAAATTACACATAATTTTAGCGATATAACATAAAGTTTAGTTAGTGTTTCAAATGTAACTACAATTTATGCGAAGTATTACATTATGAGAAGCCTATATAACCTGAAAATCTTTTTGAGTATTTTACTCGACCTCGATTAGAGGTAACGAAATCATGCCATTGACCAACAAGTTTATGTGAAAATTGCATTATGATAAGGATATAAAAAGTTAAAATCATTTTGAGATTTTTACTTGACCTCAATTAAAGAGTAGCGAAATAACGCCATTATGATAAGGATATAAAAAGTTGCCAATTTTTCCCAAGTTGCCCAATTTGCATATCACTCTTGTACTTTTGAGCAACTTGCTCATAAAATGACAAAATATTAAAAAATTAAAAAGTTGTTCACGTCAACTTGTTACCATCAAAACACGTGTCCTGTACGTTGGGCAACCAATGTTTTGAAAATCTTTTTATGTTTACACGTGTCCTTTCTTTTGGGCAACCATATGTCTTTTGGGCAACTTTGAATTTTCACTTTACACATGCGGATTGTTTTGGTTTTGTTGAAAAAGAGTTATTTGCAAGATTAGGAAATTTCTATGTCGAGAAATTTTTACAAAAAATTAGTATCAACATAAGTAAACTACATGTGACATCATATGTGTGTGGATGTTACTATGTAAAAATCGCGTGAGCGTAGCGCTGGTCTAATATTATCAGCTTTGTTTTATTGAAACTATATCATTTTGATATGTTTTTTAAGTTTTTCATATAACCATAGTATTTTTAAAGTATATCAAACCAAATGAGTGCTTTCAAATTTATTTAAGATAACATGGTATTTTTTAATGTTTCATTATCCCACTACACAAAGACAAGTTTTTTTAAATATTAGATGAACATACTATCATCATCAAATAGATATGTTGAAAGGATTTGGTTAGGTATATAGTTCTACATGTTAGCGAAACTGAGAAAGCGACAAATGCTTAATTCAATTGAATATATTTTTTTGTTTTAGATAACGTGGTGCTATAAACTTAACTATTATTTTTGCACATTGAAGAAATGTTCGTAGAATATGATTTATTAGCTACCATTGAAGGACGTTAACAATACGAAGGACGATTCTAATTTATTTGGAACTCATAATATACAATGTCAACGTTTAAACGGGTAAAAATGAGCCTACGCTTACCCGAAACAAAGATATACAGTTACACATGCATATTTTGTAAAATGTTGCCACTGAAAGAAGTTGACCCGAACGGATGCACAAAATATTATTTGCACACAATGTTCCAATTTGTTTGTGCTGGGATATATCCTATTTTTTTAAAATAATAATGTTTTATTTTTATTTATTTTTATTTTTGCATGGGAAGTATAACTAAACTATACACTGTTACAGTTTGGTTTGTCTTCATAAATTAATCTATTTTAGGCATTTAAGAGTGTTTCATTTACTACTCTTCTCCTGTACGCTTCTTCAAAAACTTTTTAAACTACTTTCTTCAATAATCTCCTTCATCATGGCATCTAACATACTAATTTATGATCAAATCACACATCAGACTGGTTCTAGGCGTTTCGATAAAGTCCTCCTTGCTCTGTTTGCTAGGGAGAGAGAGGCAAACAGGGGTGACGAGAAAGAGTGTGGGAAGATGATTGAGGAAATAGAAGTGCATGTTGAGCACATGCATGCTATCTTACTGGAGCTTGAAAAATTTGGATCCTATCAAATCATGAATGAACCCTTGGACCGTCTTAAGTTAGCACAGCAGGAGGATTTGGATGAAATTGCCTTTTTGACTAAAAGGCGACAAACAAGTTTGCGCCGTGCCACTGACAAGTCAAGGATTATCAAGAACCTCAGGATGTTTAAATAAGCAACATTGTTAAGGTTTGGGTCTTTTGTTAAGAATCATGTTTTGAAGGTAAATCGTCTTTTGTGGTGGAATTTG
Source organism: Artemisia annua (assembly GCA_014162995.1). Lineage (NCBI taxonomy): Eukaryota > Viridiplantae > Streptophyta > Magnoliopsida > Asterales > Asteraceae > Artemisia > Artemisia annua. The sequence continues at coordinate 25,806 of LBNU01033825.1, forward strand.
TGTTATAAACGCTATGTAAGTCAAGCATAGTTCTGGGTTGTGGGTATGTGTTTAAGTAGTCATGTTGATCGTGTATTTGGGTCTTATGAACTTCTATCATGTCTAGAATGGATTAATCTGAATGTTATTAATGAAAGTATGTCTAGTTATTATGTTCTTGCTTTAATTGTTTTGTTGTTAAATTTTTACTCGTTCTAATAATTGTATAACGTGTAAAACATTTTAGTTACATTTAGATTAAATGCATTGACCATTGTTAAACATTAGTCACTCAACAGTCTTTCATGGAATACCCAACCGGCGGTGCATGTACCAAAATGTATCCATTCCATTTCCCACGCCCCACAGTCCTCTACATATAGTCGCTCCTCCTAACATAAAGACACACACACATACAACATACACATCTACTTTTCCATATACCTTCAATTATTTTCTTTAGCAAAACAACAATGGCTGCACTACCACTTTTCGATGAACTTGCTCATGCTTGTGGTTCCACCTCCTTGGAATGCCAGCTTGATTTGTATCTTGAGAGGTCTTCTGCTAAAGACAAGGAGCTGGAGTGTGAAATCACCAAGGTGTGGATGAAGTTGTCTGAGTCTATCAAAGAAGCCCAAGCTTTTCTAAAGGAGGTGGATGTCATGAAGGGTCGGGTCGAGGCTGTGGATACTGCCAAGTTCCTTAGGCAGCGTCAGCATAAGGATATGCTGAGGCTGATGGCTCTGATGATTTCTATGAAGGATACTGAGTTGAGCATGCGTGAGAAGGATATGTTTGCTGAGAAGCTCAAGGGATGGTTGCCATTCTAGAGTCTCTTATCATGGGTCATGCTCTTGGATCTCTCCGGCTGGATGTCTTCTATGTTTTATGTATTTCAGTTTCTTGTTTGTTTCATGTATGGTGTTAACAAATGAATGGACTTTTTAATATTAATCATGTTTTCTTTAATATTGCTCGTGTTTGGTTATGCTACTCTCCCTAAACTCGTTTTTAAAAACTGAATATCTTATTGGTATTAAAACTGGTTAATGTACTTCTTGTTTTTTAGATCTTGTTAGTGGTTTTAACCCATTTAGAGATTCTCCATGAGTTGCAAGACTGAGTTGACTTTACATGGTCAAAATGTTGTTTTGACCCATTCGTTTTAATATTTGTCTCATCAAATGCTCTTTTACAAATACCTTTCCTTAAATGTATTTCATAAAATAAAGGTGTTCGACTATTTGAGGAATAAGTATATGATGATATTTTTTCAATGACATTGTAAAATTACAAGTTAACGTGAACACAACCAATATTTTATAACCATCTGCAAAAACATGTCCAAGTATGGGTTTCACTCCCTCTGTAACTTCTTAACATGATTGTGTGTGAGAGATAATAAAATTATTCAACAAAAAAAAATAAAAAGAAAACAACAACATTGTAACATTCAAACATAAATCTGATTTATTAATATTACAATGTAATTACATTTATTGAAAAGATTAACAAACAAAAGCCCCTAAACCACCATTCACCTAATCATACTCATCCATGATGGCAATGGCATGCTCCTTCTTTGATATAAGAGCACGAACATCTTACAGAATGGCCTTAAAGGACTCCAGCAAACGACGCTTCATTACTTGAACCTCACGCAGGGACTCATAGGCATCATCAACCGCTTCTTCGTCATCAAAGTTAAGATCTAAAACCTCACGCATTCTCTCGGTGCGATTTTCAACATTTTTACGCAACTCATCACGTTGCTTACCCAACCACATGATCATCGCTTCATTTAGAGGAATTTCTTGACTGAAAAGGAATTTAAAACATGTGTGGAGCTTATCAGACCCACACATTTCTTCCAATTCATTTAGAAAAGGTTTTGCAGACATGTGTAGGATATGGTGTTTTGATTATAAAAGATAAAAGATAAAAGAAACTAATGAAAATAAAGAATCTGGAACTCCAAATTTATAGTGAAAAATATCTATAACTGCTCATAACGACTTACAAACAGTTATCTATAACTGCTCATAACTGCTTATAAACATCCATAAAATTACATGCTAAGGTGCACACTGTACACATATATAGTGAAAAAAATATATAACTGCTCCTAACTGCATATAAACAGTTATCTTTAACTGCTCATATCTGCTTATAGTTTTTTGCCTATTTATTCCCTGCTTATTTGTTATATGATGATATCTGGTTATATATCCTTTAAACCAATCTTGTTTTTTTTCCAATGGCTCAGTTCCAGATCCTTGATCATCTTATGAATCTTGCTGGGAGTTCTAATTTGCATGACAGAATGCGCGTGTGGTTTGTGCAGCAGGCAACGGAAGACTCTGCATTCGCTAACCTATTATTTGTGTGCTGCCAGCATTTGAGGCGCGTAATGAACAAACATCGGATTATGATGGTAGACATGGAAGTGTTAGGCGATCGTGGAGTTGCGGTTTGACAGAATGCGTGTGTGGTTTGTGCAGCAGGCAACGGAAGACTCTGCATTCGCTAACCTATTATTTGTGTGCTGCCAGCATTTGAGGCGCGTAATGAACAAACATCGGATTATGATGGTAGACATGGAAGTGTTAGGCGATCGTGGAGTTGCGGTGGATTGTCTGGAAGCATTAAGGAAAACCTATAATAGGCATAAATCCATGCTTGAAATCATGACAGATTTATTGGCTCAAGCTAGGAGTTGTGTTCGTGAGGAGGAAGCCAACACGGTTAAAATGAATGAAAATAATTAGTTGCTTATGTAAGTAGCAAATTTCATAACGGTTATTGCACTCGTGATGACATATTTAACGTTGTAATAATTTGTGTATACTGTTAATTTGTTGTGTTGTTCATGGAATGGTATTATGGTCTAATTGTTGTATATGAAGTTATAACTAATCTATTTTAATGAATTTACTCTCATGAAGATTTATGATTCTTGAAGTCAACAAACGTTTATTGTGTTTCATAAAGAGGATTTAGTAACTTATTATAAACTATACCATTTGGATGTTTCTAGTTTGGCTCGTTAGAAAACATAAAGATTTTTGAGGATTTGAATGGGTCAGGAATATAATGTCATTGAGGGTTGTTGTTTTTCAAATATCAATCCTCATTGCATATGACTGAGTTTGTGGTCAGGCTTGAACTAAATCTGAAATGCCATATTGAGGACTGTTTGCATGTGACTATTCTTGTCATTTGGGTTTTGATATTTAAGAGTTGCCATAAGGTTGTTTACATCTCATTCCTGATCAACACATCTCATTCCTTACCTCATACAATTTTACCCCTAATTTTAATCACTTTCTTCACCATACTTGCATCATTTGCACCGGAATATGTCGACTGGTAAAAGACTTAAGTTAGAGCAGAAGGTTGATGATAGGAAATGGTCAAATAAGGTAGCAAGAGAGGTCATTTTTCCTGAGATTTATGAGAGATATGGGCCAAATGCTGAAGCAAAAATGCAATTGCCAGCAGAAACTCTAGAAGAGCTAAGACGGCAAGTATACACTGAGGAACAAGCAGAATGTGGTGAAACAAGTGGTAGTGTTAAACTGAAGGAACAACAGTCACACGATAATGGTCCCAGTAGCATTAGAAATGTTTTAGGGAACCAACCTATAATCGAGGAGACACTTAGAAAAAATGAAACCATATTGGAGGACTATAAAGATGTGCTAAAGAAACAAGGAAACATAAAATAAATGTTTTATCCTTGTAAAGTAATGTTTCGAATGTTATTAACTAAACAAGTTGGGTTACTTTTGTTAATATGTTTATGATAGTAATAATAGACTGCTATTTCAAAAGATAGATGGGAAACAAAAGAGGATGATGCGGAAAAGAAACCTGCACCAGATTACTTGTCACACCATTCTCTTTCGTTTCTCATCTATCTTTGGTTAAATGCCTCTACCGATGATCTAAGCCTACTGTGGAAATGGATGATGTGTCTATTAGACAATGTTGTACAACATCCTATCTTTCCGGCTTACCACTCTTGCTATGAGACAATGTTGTTGACTACTTTATTAACAATTATGATAGCAAAAAAGCAACATAGTTAACCCTTCTGAGGGCCCCCTACAATTCCTTTTGCTTTTTCAGCACTCTATACGCAAAGCCTGGACCAAGCGAATTGCTAGATTGTTAAAATAACAAAAGGAACTGTAGTGGACACTGAGAATGGGTAATTCAGTTGAACATCGTATGTCTAGTTATGTGACACACGATGTTGCATGGCTATTAAAACGGGATGCACTCATAAGGTACTCTTATATATCCAGAGCTGAGAAAGAAAAAGAGTATATGGCAAAATGCATTTGCACCAAATACACTTGTATGAGATCCTCTTCTTTTTTCCCACCTCTGGATATGTAAGTTGAACATCGTTTGTCTAGTTATGTGACAGACCCTGTTACAAATTTACGCGGTTTGCACTATTAACTTAATCAACTTCTTATGTAACATTTGCAATTGTATTACATGAACTATCTTGGGTTACTTATGTTACTGTCTTTATGATATCTATAACATCGATGATATATGCATGCATTATTATTAACTAATTATAAGATATATTTGATGGCCTAGGTGATATGAGTAAGGACCGAAATTAAATAAAATTATGGAAAACTAGAAGGGGGGTTGAATAGTTTACCGCTTTTTAACTTGTTAATCTTTGAAAAGCTTTACGTGTAATTAACGATTTTAATTAATTATCAATAATTAATAAGCGAGTATAAAGAAAGAAAAGATCAAACCACAACACGATTGTTTATCGTGGTTTGGCTACAAGGACTCTTTTTCCTCGCCCTACATCCACGCCCCGAGTTTCCAACTCGAGAGTTTCAAGCACTAGTCAACAAGCTCCTTTCACCGGTGAAGAAACCTTTACAATCGTCGCTTACACTTTATCTGGTACAAAGCTAGATACCGGGTCCTAGTTCAAGGTAGAACCAACCTAACGTCGCCTATCCACTATTTCCGACACTAAGCTAGATGTCGAGTTCTTTTACAAGGGTACAACCACTCCCGTCACACTATGTATCTTAAGACCTAAAATACTAACCGATCACTCTTGAATATACACAATCAAATGAAGTATAAACTACACTAAGTTTATACGAAGCTAAGCTAACAAGTCTTGCAACGTTGAGTTGAATACTTGTAACTTCTTGGATGAACTTGTGAACTTCCTTTCTACATAAGACAATCACACAAGTGAGTAGCTACTGAGTTAGATGAGAGTATATGTGTAAATTATGACTCTAAGTGATGGGGGATTTCTTGCAAGTGGTTTGGTATTTATACCCAAACAAACCAGCAGCCTGGCGGATACGGCGGAACCAAAGAACGGGTTCCGCCCGTATACCCTCAGGGTTCCGCCAGGTCTGACAGTCAAAGCTTACAAGAAATCTTTCCATATCTAGCAATGTCACATCAAGTTACTTCTAGTCAAACACACAATGAATGAAGTTGGAATCCTTCCAAAGTATGTAAGAAGTCCTATGGAGAGTCAAACACTCAACCTTTCCATAAATGCATATGATGTGATGTTTATACTTTCTATATTAAGAAATATAACAATGTTATGTTTAATATGAAGTATAATGTTTAGTTATATAAGACTTTAAAACTAAAAATGATGTTTTACTATAAACTAAAGTTTACACTTTGTCGTTAACAAAACTTAGCAAAGATCGTAAAATATAAATAACGTTTTTAGGCGATATTTGTATTAACAATCTCCCCCTTTTTGTTGATGACAAAACATAAACTTTATTTATAAGTAAGCCACTAGTTTTAGTGTTAAGTCTTATAAAGTTTGTATTAAAACTTGTTTTCCTAAAATGATGTGATATGCAAGAGTTGGGGATGAGAACAAGTTTAATATAAATTCTCCCCCTTTTTGTCGAAACAAAAAGAAGAGTTGCGAAGCGGAATGACAAAAGTGCTCCCCTTGGACAATACTCCTCCTAAATGGAGTGCCAAGGTAGAAGACATAGATTTTGAACCTACAAAGAAAAAGCTTAGTTTCCGCACAAGACAAGTGTAGAACAAGTCATGAAAACTCTTCTTGTCGAAACAAAGAGAGGAGTTGCGAGGCGGAATAATGCACTTCCCATGCTCCCCCTTGAATATTACTCCCCTAAATTGGAGTAACAAGGAAGGAATACATGGATTGTGATCCTACAAGAGAAAGTTAGTGTCTAAAATGCAAGATAAATATGTTACCATAGCAAGGTATAGTACAATCACAATACCTAAATGGTCAATAAACAATCCATACTTCATAGTAGAATGAAATTCATTTCATGTAAAATTTGACTTTTAGAAAGTCAAAGACAAGAAATGAGGTGGATAACATCCTACTTCTAAAAAAAAAAAAAAAAGAAACTAAGAACATAAAAACCTACTTCTATAAAAGAAAAACATAGCATTCGTTAATGAGAAACATCCACCTAAAACATGTTCTAAGGTTGGTGATGATGAGAGCGAGTGTTAAAGGATGAAACGGGTTTTATTTTGAAAATGATGGAGGTGGAATACTAGTGGTTTGTTTGTGCTACTATGGATGAGATCCTAATATCATTGGATTACTCAATGATGCACTAAACATGAAGTTGGTGAGACATGACATTTAGACGTATCCTAACGAACACTATTCCCTGTGAGAGAACGATCAATCCCCCGTACTTACCACTATCCTATACTACATCGGTCAGGTACACTGCCTGGTGGGGTTGTAAGCCTCTTAAGATCCCTCGAGAGGTAAAACCTGTTGTAAGGTTGCAAAACCACGCATCAATAAACCACCCTTGGGATTATTTCAATGCCAACATGGCAGCCTCCAAACATTATCGGAAGAGTTTAAATCCTCCGGAGAGGGAGGCTTCACGGGCAAAGCCTCCTTACTAAGGGACGGTGGTAGAATCCTTTGAGGCTTTTTTGACAGAAGCTCTGTGACCGAGGCCAATGAATCAACGGTTGCTTCACTAAGGAACGGAAACTCTGCTGATGCAAGAACATTGCTCATGTGATCATACTCTCTTTCATGAGAGGGACGATAATATCTCACCTTTGAAAGGATCACAGGCTCTCCGGTAGCAGCGATTTCCTCCAACGTGGTGCATTTACCATGGTAAATCGCGGCATTCACCAAATCAACTATAATCTTTCCAACCTCATCAATGTGGTATAATTCCATGGCGATATATGGGACAACTTTGGATACAATTTCGGCTCTTTCCACTTGAAGACCTTGACACTGAGCAGTTAAACAGCTTACTTTCTCTTTAAGATTATGCTCCTGCGTAAGCAGCTTACTTCTTTCGGGTTCGAGGCCTTCGCATTTGGATTCGAGTGTTTTAGCCCTCTCTCGTACGCCAATTCGCTTTGACTCCTCCAATTTAAGCCTCCCACACTCAATTTGTGCTTCTTTTAGTTGACTGGCAAGTTTCATAAGGTCCACTCGAAGGCTTTGCACAACTGGGCTCTTTTCAAGATCCTTCTCGGCTTGGTTACATTTTGCCTCTAATTCAGCAGACTTTAATTCCCTGCTCCTCTCTCTAGCCACTACAATACCCAATTCTTCTTTGGCATTTTTCACAGATTGGATCAGCTCCCTGGTCCGAAGGTTGAGATGGTTGTCAAGCATGGCTTGCCGGGTATAACTCTTGTCGTGAAGGTCACATAACCTCTCAAGAGACGTGCTAGCGAGTGACTGTTTCCAACCAGCAGGGGCAAGGCCTTCGACCAATCGATGGCAAGCAAAAGAGTTTGGCAATTCTTTGGTATTAGAAAGGGTTAACCAATCGCCTCTTAGAAAGGGTTAACCAATCGCCACCAGGGCACAAGTTGAGGAAACCCCGTAGCACGGTTAAGTTTGGCTCATATCCGTATGCCCTACACATTACTATGTAGGTAGAAAGTTTGGCCAGGACGAAAGGGTTAAATCTTGATATATGTACTTTGTAGTACTGTAACAACTCCAGGAAAAGAGGATGGAGGGGAATTCTCAAGTTTGATCGAGTGAATGCATGGATGTACAAACCAATGTACCCTTTAGGAGCATCGTAAATGCTTTGGTCTTTTGTGGGAAGGATTACTTTATATTGACGGGGTATGGGATACGTTTTTAAGAAGGTGGCCAATGCTTCCTTTGATAGGTTGCATTTTTGCTGCCTGATAATATGTTTGGCATCCGTGAAGAAAGGCGATATTTGAAGTATTAAAGATCGATAAGGAATGTTACCTTTTGCCCGGAATGGCACGACGATTGCGTGGTTAAAGGTAATTAGGGTTTTTGAGTTTATGCGTATTTATAGAGTTTTGAACCTCTATTGACCATCACAGACGTGTTCTGATATATGCTATGTATCTGGACCCCTAACAAACATTTAAATTTTAAATGGATGTTTGGAGTTTCCGATAAATATGCCGTTGTAGCTGTCACACTTGGAAAGGGGCGCATTTAATGCACATTTAAATTTCAAGGCATATTTCCCTCTTGTATCGATTTTAAAAGACTACATAGAGTCGTAAGCAATGTACCCTCGGTCATGTACATCACTTTCGACTGGGGGGCTTGATAATGTACCCTCCGAGTTGGTCGAAGGACTCCCCTTCGGGTCTACTCGGAACCTACATGATCGCAGGCTCTAGCTAGCCTCCTAAAACCTTCTTGGGCGTAAAACTAATCTCTCATGATCTAGTTACCAGCTGGGAATTTGCCAAACGAAGGAATAAGCCCTTCGGGGTATTCTCCAACAAACATAAGACAGAAAGAGGGCAATACCAAGTCTTACCCACGTCCCATGTTTTATCCATGTTCTCTCTTCCTCTTTGACTGACCTGGTAATTCAGGAGGAGTGGACATCAAGACCTAGCGGTTAACCATAAAATCATGGGACACCCCCATGATCTCCTACAAACGTGGAAACACTCCCCAAGGCTATTTTCTTCCCCTATAAATAGTCTTGGACGAGTTTCAGTTCTGGTATGCAATCTCAACAACTCCACTTTACTACATTTCACCTACATTATCATACCAAATACTTATTCACACGCCGGGGGTGGTTCGCAGGGCCCAACCCCTGCGCAATCACTTAACGTAGTGTCTTCGTATTTCTTATTTTCAGGTTAGACACAAGCTTGGATCAACCACAACATCCCCTATATCCTTTGATCACCATCGAAGGCCTGGTCGTGCAAATTATTGTACAATCAGTTTCCATTTGGGCAATGGTGTCAAAGAGTGACAATGATGGAGGGTTTGATGATCTAGGTGATAGGTCTTCTATAGTTTCCAAATAGGGTAGTGGTGATGTTGGTGGTGTATGGAAAAGTTCCATTGGTGTAAGTGTTGGTGATTGGGGTGATGGAGTTTTTGATGGTTGAGTTTGTTGCGAAGGTGATGTTGAATCACTTGATGTTCTAGTTGGTGGCGGAATAGTGGCTATGTTGGTATTGCAATGCTTTGGAGAGGGTGTTGGAGTAGCAAGATTGAGCAAATCTTGTATAGTGATCACGTTGGTATTGCAAGGTGTTGAGGATGGTGTTGGAGTAGCAAGGTTGAGGATATCTTGGATAGGTGAAGAAATGTCAAGAGATGAATCACTTGATGATGATGAGCTTGGTTTGATGGTTTTGTTGAAGCAACAAGGTTTTACACTAATCCTAGCAGTTTTTCTGATGGATCTTGATGATTCGGATGAGGTGTTGGATTTAGTCATTTTAAATCTTTGGTTAGCTAGAATTTTGGGATTGAGAGAAATAATGGTGTTGGTGTGAATTTGGGGTGTTCTAAGGTGGTCAAATTTATAGAGAGAACATGTCATGGAAAGGAGTGTTTGGATTTGATGTGTTCCATACAAATTTGAAGGTTCCTAATCATTTAGAAGATTTCCAAGAACTTGTCAAGTCATTGGAAGTCAATCCAATGAGGTTGGGTGGAGTAAAAGACTAACTTATGCACTCAATGCTATGTGATCATGGAAAGTGATTTGGTTAAGAATGTGCTAAGGATTTCAAGGATCCTTTTTAAGGGTTCCTTGAGTTAGTTATGGTTGAATTTGAATTTTGGCGGGAAGAGGCTTCCTATTGGTTCTAGTGAGTAAAAAGATTCCTAATGTGTTTGTTGGAGTTTAGGAAAGATGTTCCTCACTAAAGAAAATGATTTGGTGTTTAAAAAGAGTGAAATTTAAAAACAAATTTCTGCAGGTGTCTGGCGGAACCCTGCGACATCAAGGGCGGAACCCTTATGAGGGTTCCGTCTGATCCGTTGGGCCAAAACTAGGTTACCCAGATTTTTGCACTAGCGGAACCCTGTCTAAGGTTCCGCCTGATCCGCCAGACCCCAAAAAGTAGACAGTCCAGATTTTTCGATATCAAGACAAGATCCAATTTTTCAAAAAATCCCTAAAACATAAAATTTACACTGTATATGATTGGGAAATGCAAAATTTGGATATAGATATGTTTTTACCGATAGACTTTGACGGGGGCTAGCGAATTTCACTAATCTTAGTGAAATTTTCCATAAGCATGAAAATTTGACAAACATCTTAAATGTCGTCAATCTGCATAATTGTTAATACACAACATTGTCCGAAGATAATAATAGAGTATGGAAGTACATAGCAACACAAATCACATAGCTTAACCAATACAAAGTTCTAAAAACTACATAATGCCAAACGCTCCTTAAACAAACATCTCACAATCGGTCTATCTTCTTCTTGAGCTTTCCTAGGTACCTTCCAAAGCACTTGAATATTCCTTTGGTTTGCTTGAACTCTTCGGATGCATTGCTAATAGCGGGAAGTTCTTGAAGGTAGTCTAAAGGGGGTAGCTTAGAGTTAGGAAGATTTTCGTTATCGCTCATGTCGGATGATGATGATGATGGTGAAGGAGAGCGAGTACGCTTGCCCTTAACTTTGAAGACTCTTTTATCACTTAGAGGGACGAATATGTGAGGAATGAGAGTGTAATCAAGGCTAATTCCCTTATTGTTAGGAGGAATGGGTGAGATTGCTCTAAAGAGACGGGTGAGAAGCATGCCATAAGGGAGAGCGGTTGTTCCAACTAAGGATATGTCGGCCATTCTTTTGGCTAAGTAATAAGCTAAGTTAAAGGGTTGGCCAGTGGAGATGCTAAAGAGCATGTAGCTAAGACATGTGTTGACATGATCTCTATTTCCTATGGAACTTATGACGTTGGCTCTAAGAATTTCTTCCCATTTCTTAAATTGTGGTTTAAGCTCATTGAGCTCCATACCAAAAGGGTCCTTATTTACCTCATTCCCCGAACGATTCTTCCTAGTGGTTGAGGTCCTAACAAAGAGATGCTCACGAATTTCTTCCTTATTAGCAAGAGGGGTGTCGTATGGATGATAACGCTCAATGGAATCAAGACTTGAAAGAGGCCACTTATCCGTGTAGAGACATGTACCAACATTAGGGACACCGAGAATATTGGCAAAATCTTTTAAAGATATGAAATGTGGATGTTGATTGGTTGAGAAGGTTAATGAGATCTTACCATAGTCATTGAAGGAAAGGCTTATAGTTGCATAGAATTCCAAAATGAACCTAGGACAAATTGGCTCATCTATGTCTAGGAAGCAATCAAAGTTGATAGTGGCAAAGTTTTGACGAATGGATGTTCCTTTTAGGAAGGATGGATCAATGGTTCTTCCTTCATGAACATAGCGTTTTTCTAGACCCTTAAAAGTTTCAACTTGATCTTTAGTAAGACCTTTCGTCCTATGGTGTTTGGGTAAGTAATTAAGAGTGTCCTTGTGATCGGAGAATGTTGCGGGAGGCACGTTGATTCCTAGAAAACACAAAATTTCACATTTAAGTTTAGGTTAACGATTTTTACAATGTAGATGATCTAATGTGTTCCTATATGCCAAAACGTGGAGACGTGGTTATCTTGAATCATTTTGAAGCTCCAAGCATTTTATGAAACATATTTTGTTTTAAAACAAACGATAACCCACGTGCTCCTAATTCGATGTAGCTTAGTTTGAATATATTTGAAAATACATATTAGTTATGCAAATGATGTTTTCATAATGATTTCCATTTGTTTTAACAATGTGGTGAAAGATTATGTTCTAATTTGGGAAGGAATTTTTGAAAGACAATGTACTTGGTGTGTTTGGTAAATCATGATAATGTTTAACAAGATGCAATTCCTAACTAATTTGAATTATGACTATTTTGTTCATAGCCATGGATTTTCAATTTTATGCATAAACCCTAAGATTATTGTTGTTGTGAATGAGTGGAAATCCTATGTATGAACAAAGGCAATGATTATGCAAAGAGTACTTACAATGTTGAATGAAGAGGTCAATGATTGAGTGAAAGCCCTAATTTTCGTGTGTGAAAGTGTTCTTGAGTGAATGGTGGCTGTTTGTGAGTTAAGATTTATGATTAGGGTGTGTTTGGTTTAAAATTAAACAAAAATTTACCTGCAGACTTGGCGGACCAGGCGGAACCAAAAAGGGGGTTCCGCCCGTCTAGTAGCAAGGTTCCGCCAGTTCTGCAGTGGACAAACTTAAAAGATTTGTTTTGATTTTTGTGATTTTTATTCTAATGTTCAAAACTATGGTTTTATATTTCATGAGTCCTAAACTAAGTCTAAAGGAATGAATGATTTTTATTCAAGAGGTTTTGTGAAAACGTTGACAATACAGTTTTCGTATGAAACTTTCTTGGTTGAGATGTTCCTCAATGAACATTTTTACCAAGGCGATGATGATGGATCACAATATGTCAATTTAGAACATATTGGATTGGATTGTTGATGCGCGGGATTGCGACCACGCACTAGGGTTTTACTTCTCAAGGGATCTTGAGAAGCTTGCAATCCCCACCAGGCAGTGTACCTGACCGATGTAGTATAGTGTAGTGGCAAGTACCGGGGGATTGATCGTTCTCTAGGGGAATAGCGTCGTTAGGATTGAAAAACTACTCTAATAGGGTGAGGGAAGATTCTTTTTGTATTTTATTATTTTTAGGAAAGCAAGTAAAATCTCGGGTTTTGAAGAAGTGGGCGGAATTAGTTGCTAGTCAACTAACCCAAATAACTACAATGCAAATAAAATAAAATAAACTGAAAGTAAATTGGTTGTGAAAACTAATATGGAGAGAAGTGTGTTTACTTAGTGATGTGTTGTAACAAATTATAGTATATATTTTCTTAAAGGAATCCGCAAGAAATACGGATAACCCGAGGTCGTAGTCCGTATGAAGGTGAATGGAACCGTAGTTAACGATTCAAGAATTTGTGTAATGAAAAGTGAGATAAATGGGAATATGTGTGGAGTACTAAAATAAAACTTAAACGCAATCTAAAAGAAACGGGGAACAAATAAAGGCAAAAGGAAACTTAATTACGCAAAACCCGGGCTAATCCCGAATCTTATAAAACAATTACTTAACGGAAGAGGGCTATGGGGAATTAACTAAATTTTCTAAGTTCCTAAATGTAAATAAAAACTTTTTGAAAAATTAAAAATATTTTTTTATGGTTTTTCTTAAATTAAAATTAATTAACAACTATTTTTTTTATTATTTTTTTTTTGTGTTATAAAATGCAAGTAATTATAAAAATAATTTTTACAAATGCAAATTAAGTTTTTATATACATTTTTTTTTATTTTTTTATTTTTTATATATTTTTTTTACTTTTCTTTTAATTATAATAATTTAAAAACTAATTTAAGCTAATATAAAAAATTTTGCTAAACTTTTGAAGAAAAATCTAAATTTTAAGAAAAAGATTCTAGCTTGTGTTTTTTCGATTTTTGATTAAGAAAAATGATAATAATTGAAGCAAAGGTAATAATAAAACTAGTGGCAACTAAATAATCTAACGTTAACTACAAAGCTACCAACTAATAACCAACTAAATTATGCTAATAAAGCAAATACGAAATTTATGATAAAAATATATACTTGTAAAGCAAACTATCAAGATCCTTAAGTGTGGTTTATTATTTCGATTAAGTCCATTATTGATATATTAATATCTTTTACAAACAATTATTTTCTCACAACAATTTTTCATAAAGAGAGATCAATATCTAACCAATATATCTTTTAACTTCAATAAACCACACCTAGTTCACTAAATAATCTACTTCACAAGTATATAAAAAATCTACTCACTAATCATAGCAAATAAACGCATAGCATTTAATTTGATAGACATAATTATTATACTAAAATTAGCAACTATTAAAGATTTAAAAGGTAAAGATAGTAGAACCCGGAAGAATAAACGAGAGGAATAAACCACCC
>LBNU01033826.1:11263-28387 GCA_014162995.1 Artemisia annua
TTCACAGCCGTGACAAATCGATCCCATTCTGGCGACATGTTATTGACGAACTTTGAGTTGAGTTGGATGTTGGGCATTGTCATTCTGATCATTCTCATGTCATTCACAAGCTTGTGGAATCTGACATAGTAATCATTGATGCTTTCTCCAGGGTTCATCTTAAAGTGCTCGAATTCATCGTACAATTGAGACTCACGATCTTCCTTTGTTAATTCTGAACCAGCTAGTAACATTTTGACATTGTCACAAACAGCTTTGGCCTCAGTGTTGAAGTTAATCAGTTTGTATATGTCCTTTGGTAGCCCTTGTGCCACAATGTTTGAAGCACGAATGTCAGCATCATATCGTTTCTTTTCAGCTTCATTCAGATCATTGTACGTACGAGGTCTGTCAATTCCAAGGGTGACTATCCCATCATCACCAGTGGAGATAACATCTCTGGTAGTGCCCATTTGGAATGGCCCTTCATCAATTGGTCTCAGAATGTTCTCCCCATTTTCTTTGCCTTGACAATACAAGCGAATTCTTTGTGACCAAGACTCATAGTCCGTTCTTTCTAGCGTTGGAGGTCGAGTGTCAGATCCAGCAGCTTGAATATCATCAATAGATGTTACAGTAGTCATGATGATAAGGTCTTAGACGGGATTTNCTCAGAATGTTCTCCCCATTTTCTTTGCCTTGACAATACAAGCGAATTCTTTGTGACCAAGACTCATAGTCCGTTCTTTCTAGCGTTGGAGGTCGAGTGTCAGATCCAGCAGCTTGAATATCATCAATAGATGTTACAGTAGTCATGATGATAAGGTCTTAGACGGGATTTTACAACACACGTGACTTAAACCGAGAAATCGATTCTTTCCCGGGATTTTACTAAAGTCAACCAGGAAAACCGCTAAGATAGGTAAACCGCTGGTACAGTAACCGCTGACAATTAACCGATGACAGAGTAACCGCTAGTAAAGTAACCACTGAAGAGTAAACCGCTGATGTAATGACTGCTGAAACATAACCGCTAAGACTTAACCGCTGACACTTAACTGCCGCTGACACTTAACCGCTGTTGGAAGTAACCACGAACAAAGTAACCGCTATGATAGCAAACCGCTGATAATAATAACTGCTGACAGAGTAACCGCTAGCAAAGTAACCACTGAAGAGTAACCGCTAATAACTTAACCGTTGATTAGTAAACCGTTAAAATAGTACAAAGTACAGTGTAATGTTCGCTCCACTACTTGTACTTAACCGCTACCACTAACCGCTAACTACCCAAACTAACCGCTGTGAAGAATACTTTAACGTGGAGCAAACCGCTGGCAAGAAAAAGTTCCAAAACCCATTCGTACACTTCACAAACGTTAGATATAGTCCAACCAACTGATAAACTAGATGAATCTAACCTTTCTAATCCTAGAAGTACAAGAAAGATCACAAGAAACACCACGAACGAGCACCAAAATGAGTAAAAACCACCCTAAACTAGTAGAAACCAAAACAAACCATACACCACAAGTTCTATGATCCCTAGGATGTAACCATGGCTCTTGATACCAATTGTAGGATACTAGATAAGCTCATAAACACGTTTATACTTGTGGTATGGTTCGATGCAAGTAAGAAAAAGAAGAAAGAAATGTAGAGAGAGAAAGAGAGAGAAAGAGATGAAGCCTTGAGAGAAAACCAAAAAAAAGAAAATAGAATTATGAGAGAAGGCTTACCCTCTCCAAGGATGGAGAGGGGTTTATATACATGAGTTTTGCCACTAGGGCGTGCCACATGGGCTGCGGATCAGGTATACAGTGGGTAAAGACCCATCCTTCTTCCGCGAACTAATCTACTTCTAAACTACGTATAACTAACTAATGTAACTACTACGAGCTAAACAATGCTTAATCATGTCTGGGGTGACCGAATCTTTCTTATACAAAAAATCGTATTCCTAACAAATAGGAATGAAGATAGTTTATCGTACCATGCCCGAGGGGCTTGTTTAAGACCGTAGAGAGCCTTCTTGAGTCTGTACACATGGTTAGGATGTTCAGGGTCGACGAATCCTTCAGGCTGACTGACGTAGACCACTTCACGTAATTTGCCGTTTAGAAATGCCGTTTTCACATCTATTTGATAAACAACCATATTTTTGTGATCAGCGAATGCCAGAAATATGCGAACAGCCTCAAGTCTAGCCACTGGTGCCAAAAGATTCCTCAAAATCAATTCCTTCTTCCTGAAAATAACCCTTAGCCACCAGTGAGGATTTGTTACGAATCACTGTGCCTTCTGCGTCAAGCTTGTTTTTCCAAATCCACTTCAGCCCAATGACATATATCCCATCTGGTTTTTCGACTAACTCCCACACTTCGAGTCTTTTGAATTGACTGAATTCCTCTTTCATTGATTCAATCCAGTTGTCGTAGGTTAATGCTTCCTTAATGTTTTTGGGTTCAGCTTGACACACTGTGAGTGCATAAATGCAATTTTCAGCATCGGTGTGGAGTTTGCGTCTAATCATGACTGGTGCTTTTGGATTGCCAATAATATTTACTAAAGGATGGTCTTTGGTCCATTGATGTGTTAAGGGGTGGTGTTGATAAAACATCTGCATATTAGTTGGTTCCAAATTGCGTGTTGATGATTCTGTGATGTCTTCAACAGTAGGAGTTGGTGCAAAAGGATTGAAGAACGCATTTGGGTCATAATCTGCAGGTGTGGGTACTTGTTGGTTCAGATCTTCAGCTGTATTGTCGGTGTTGGAAGTGGTTTGTTCAGCAGTTGTTGGTGATTCGATTGGAGGTGAATTGGTGTCTACAGTAGTAGTTGTAGGAGCAGGTGTATCAGGTATTAGAATGTTATCAGTTTGAGCAGCGGAACTAGTGGATACATGTGGTGCACATTGATCAAAAGTATCATCAAACAACGGAGCAAAGAGCGTTTCCAATTCTTTACGGGTTAGAGAAACGAAAAGAAAATACATAAGAAAGATCTCAGTTTTCGTTTCTTTTACTCTTTCGTCACTGCTTTTCGTTTCTTTTTCTTTTCGTTTCTAGAGAGAGAAAGTAAGTAGAGAGAGAGAGAGAGAGTGGAAGGAACTCTTGTGTGTGAAAATACTAAACTTTGATAAACATGAGAACCAACACCCTCCTTAGAAGGTTACATCACTATTTATACTACTTAGTCTAGGGCATCACATATCTTTCACTTTGTTACACATCTAGCCCTTAGACTTTTACAAAACATGTAAACTAAACATAAATGACATAAAACATTCATAAAACTAAACATAATAATATACTAAAGCAACCTATTACAAAACTTAATGAACGACACTTCATAATAATAAAAGACGATCCTAACAATCTCCCCCTAAGGGTCGGTCATCAAAGGTTGCACGACATCAATATCTTTACTTCATAATCTTTGACTTTTGTTGCTTCAGATGTGATCAAAAAAATCTTTAAGTTGTTGTTGATCTTTGTTCGTCGTTCTTTGTTGTAGTGNATAAAACATTCATAAAACTAAACATAATAATATACTAAAGCAACCTATTACAAAACTTAATGAACGACACTTCATAATAATAAAAGACGATCCTAACAATCTCCCCCTAAGGGTCGGTCATCAAAGGTTGCACGACATCAATATCTTTACTTCATAATCTTTGACTTTTGTTGCTTCAGATGTGATCAAAAAAATCTTTAAGTTGTTGTTGATCTTTGTTCGTCGTTCTTTGTTGTAGTGATTCATATGATTGTATCATCTGCCTTTAGTCACTCCTTTTGTCTCCGATGGATTACATACATCTTTGACTTTGCTTCAATTTGCTTTGGTAGTTTTATTTTCCTTTGATGTGGATTCTTTGTCATGGAATCTTTCTTTGAACATTACATAACTTCCGATCTTTATCATTCAACTTTTGTGGATTCATATTGACGTAGAATCTTTCTTTGACTTTTTCTGCGTCGATCTTTGGTGAGAACTTTTGTTGACTTAGAGATGTATGTATTAGCATGTGGAAACTTTGTCACGATGGTGGTTGTAGCTGCACAAAATTTCGTTAGCAATAATCAACCGGTACTTATAGGTTCGGAATTAGAGATTGTTAACAGCATAGTGTGAAAACTCTCTCTAACCCTTACCAAGGCCGTTCCTAATCGGATACCCCCGAAGGAGCTTACACAGACATACCGAAGTACACCCATGATTAGGTGAGTCGCTGGAGATCACCCCATGACTGTAGNTAGCAATAATCAACCGGTACTTATAGGTTCGGAATTAGAGATTGTTAACAGCATAGTGTGAAAACTCTCTCTAACCCTTACCAAGGCCGTTCCTAATCGGATACCCCCGAAGGAGCTTACACAGACATACCGAAGTACACCCATGATTAGGTGAGTCGCTGGAGATCACCCCATGACTGTAGACCAAGTTGAGACCACCGCGAACACTAAGCGTAACCCACATGGAGTTACCGAAGTGACCTGTTGTCAGGGCTGTTTGATGTTGACCCTGACAGGATTTTCGTTCAATCATTGAGAAATAAATAAGTAATTCCTCTCATAAACGTTCTCGGCAGATTGCTAAGATCTGCGTAGCACTCAATAGTTTACAACTGGCATCCATTGATGTAGAATCACCAGTGTAAGAATAATAAGTGTTCCTAAGAGAGCTTTGATGTATCTCCTGGCTCTAGACTCAGTAAGTGCACATTTAGTCGTCGGAGACCGGAGAGGCGTCTCCTGTTTCAATATCAACATAGCTCGTAATGAGCGGTTGATAGATTATGCGGGGTCCCCCCTGAGAATGAAACAAGTTCTTTTGAGAGAACTTGAGTGGCTTAGAAGGTTAGGTGCATTGCGTCACTGGGTCTGTGACGTCTTTGTCTTCAATACCGGCGTTGCCTTAGCAACAACCAGTAGCATATGAATTGAACCCGGTGTCTGTCCTAAGGTTGAACTTATGGAGGGTATTTCTTTTCACCCTTTTCTTTGCTTTTCTTTTTAATTCTTCAACCCCTTCTTTCTCCTTTCATTCATATCTCCTTTTTTCATATCATACCTACGGACTTCTAATTCTAACTATTGGTGATGTCCTTGGGTAGATCCCTCCGGTTCTGGCGGATCATAGGACGGTTTTCCCTAACTTAGTCACCTTATAACACCATGACTATCCTATTGTTGACATAAACCGTTTGTTTGAAAATCTCTCAAAATGTTTAATGATTACAAAACATATTTGGTTAACACTTTGAGAGTTTTGCTTTTTCAGAAATACTCCCCCTTCACATGTGCTCGTAATTGTTTAAAATAAATTTGCACATGTTGGGTAGAGTTGGCACTTTTGAATTGATCGACTTTAAGTGAACAAGACCACTTCGAGACACGTTTACATCACTAGTTAAACTAGCTTGAAATTATTACCCGGCCTAGTCAAGTTCACAAAAAATCTCTCAAAACGGTACATTCTACTCAGACATGTCCTTCGCGAGACACGTTTACATCACTGGTTAGACCAGCTTGAAATTATTACCCGTCCCGGAACATGTCCTTTCGATTTACTTACTTTTGTGTTTCGTCAATTCTTGGGTCAATTCTGAGTCGAGCTCGTATGAAATATTCAACTTATGCATACATACCATCATATTTTAATCACTTTTTCATTTTCTCCCCGTAAAAAATAGCATATCAAATGTTGTTTTTGAGAAACTTTTGATTAAAATATGCCTTTTTGAGTCTTATGGGAAGAATTCAACAAGAACATTTTTGTTTTTGAACAAAGAGTTTTCAAGTACTCCCCCTCAACAAGTGAAGACTCATTGAGGTGAAATACTTTTCTTTAGAGCAGAATCGTGAAAAACTGAACTTTTAATTAATTCTACTCAAAAGTAATAAGCTTTCGCTCCTTATTTTAGGATTGAGGCACTGACACGTACCACAGGGTCCTTTCATTACAAGAATGGGTTGTACACTGTTATGTGTGCCCAAACCAAAGTAATAAATGATTGAAAATGATAATGAAAAATAGATAATTTTGTACCAAAAAGGATCAATCAGAGTGAAGGATGATCAGGACGACGATAAGTGAGAATGTTCGGAATCGGCGCCCTTCCTCCAACCAAGCTTTCCAATCTACGAATATGATCTCTGAACTTCAATCGATGGTCAATCCTATCCATGAACTTTAAAGCTTCTCTTACATCACGCCTCGTCCAGCCGGCTTTAGTTCCTTTGTCGTATTTCTTAAGCTTTTGATCCAGCTGAATTCTGACGAATTTGAGCGTTTGATCCCCGAACTTGTGAGTCTCATCATATCTCATGAATTTCTTGACTTTGTCTTTGGCGAATATGACCCCAAATGGTTTTCTGTTGAATGTGCAAGGTTTCATGCCTAGGATGCCTGGAATTTTCATTTGTGGGGTGATGAAGTTGAGAGAGGTTTGATAACTTTCGACTCCTAATTGTGCGTCTTCAACTCTTGCCCGGATGATGAGTTGGCGTATAAAGATAAGAAGTGAGTTTATGATGTCATACTGAAGGCTGCGGGGCAGATTCTGAATTTTGCCTTGAACCTTGAGTAAATACATATCTTCGATATCGTTTAGATTCAATCGGTGATAGTCAGCTTCACTGAATGAATACAAATTCTCATCACTTCGTCGGACCACAATTTTGTCGAGAAAGTTGTAACCAAATCTTTTTTATGTTTCAGGAACTTCTGTGATGCCAAGAATCCGGTGCTCTGAGAAAACCTTGTCTTTTGATTTGAATGTTAACTTCCATTTTTAAAACCATCTGCGCATCTCTGGCAAGTGAAGAGTACCCAAAGCTGCTTCGATATTATATTTGGAGACCGATGTTGAGTACAAACCCCTCATTTGTTCTTCAAGATCATCGAGAGGATACGATGCGGCTTTGAACTTGGTAAGAGATAAAGCATAATGGTGTGCAGGATTGGTGTTGCAATGAATGAGATATTTCAGATCATTGTTGAAGAAATACTCCTTAGGAATCTTTGGACGATTGGGAGGACCAATGAGAGGTAAAGGTTGAGAGAAGTCTTGAAACTTAAAGTCATCAGGATCAGTTCCAGTGTAAATTCTATCCCACGAAGGCCTCTTTTCCCATGTAATATTCTCTAACAGTGCACGTGCGACTTCATCAACATTGTATTCAAATTCAAGTTCACTTGTAGTACATGTCTTGAATTCCGTTAAACCTGCTTTCCGAATATTCACTAAGTCTGAGAGTTGAAGTTTCTGGGTCTTCATTATTTTCTTGATCCGTTTTGTGAAACCGGCAATTGATCCTTCAATGGGTACATCTGACTCAGGAATATCCGGATGAGCATCAACCATTTCATGGAACCGGTTGTATGTTGGAGCAGAAGGGTCAATCCATTCTTGAGCTGGAGGAAATGGTGCTTCCTTTGGTGGTTTAGTGATGTTGGCAGGTAGATCTTGTGGGACTTCATACTCGGAACCTTGAACATCCAATTCCTCAGTTGCTTCCATTTGAACGTCATCCGTAGATTGCATCAGAATTTCATCAGTAGCTGGAATACTGGTCCCTGCTGTTTGAGGTCTAGAAGTGGAGCCAGACGTTCTTTTACACTTATCTTGCGGTTGTGGGTGATCGTCTGGATCAGAATCGTCATGGCGGCGCTTGGAAGACTTAGTACGCTTGCAGGGTTCATCCTTCTTAGCAGCCTTTTTCATAGACTTGATTAGAGCCTTTCTCAGTTCTTCCTCATCTGGATCATTTACAATTGCTTCCAACAGCTTTACCTTGAGGTCACTAGCAGATGGTTTAGACGGCAGAGTCTGAATGGTTATCGGAGTTGTTTGAAACGTCTGTGTAACAATCCCTTCAAGATTATCTTTAACGTATTGTTCCACGGTTGCTGGGAGTTTGTCATCAACATATTTACGAACTTCTCCTGGTAATCGACTCTTAACTCTGTCTGCCACAGATGTGTCAATGTTGTATACTTTGAATTGTTCAAACTCTTTCTGTTGTTCTGAAACCTGCCCTTGTA
This sequence comes from Artemisia annua, assembly GCA_014162995.1. Classification (NCBI taxonomy): domain Eukaryota; kingdom Viridiplantae; phylum Streptophyta; class Magnoliopsida; order Asterales; family Asteraceae; genus Artemisia; species Artemisia annua. The sequence goes on from LBNU01033826.1 coordinate 19,295, forward strand.
GATTCTTCAATTGTTGTTGCAGTGATTTCAATAGACTTGGATGAATGAACGTTTGTGATTCAAGGGTTTGCTGAGGGTGAACTGGTTGGGACTTTGAAGGCTGATCCTGAGACGAAGTTACTTGAGATTGTTTGACTGGAGTAGTAATAGAAACAATCTCGTAATCTTCGGTGATATCAACATTTGTGTCATCTGTTTCTTGATCATCATTCTGATCATCATCATCACTACCGGTTTCATTATCACTTTCTTCTTTATTTGATTCTACATCAGTGTTCTTTTCTTCATCACTTATTTCTTTTACTCTTTCGTCACTGCTTTCCGTTTCTTTTTCAGATTCCTCATTGACAGCTTCTGTATCATCCTTATCGTTGTCACTTTCGTGTGCTTCATCATCAGTAGACTGTCTTTCAGAACTTGAGGACACTTCTGCCTTATCTGAATCATCTTTTTCTTGATCAGTATCTAAGAGTGTTTGAGAACTGGATTCCTCAGACTTATCTTCTTCTTCTTCCTCAGATGAATGAATCTCTGTTTCGACATCTTTAGTGCCAGACCCTTCACCTTTCCTTTTTAGCTTGGCTATTCTTTCCTCTTATGAACGTTTACTTTCTTGGAATGTTAGTTGCAGTTGTTCCTCTTCTTCAGATTCGGATATAGGTGGAGTTCCAGCTTCTTCCTGAGGTTCTTTGCCCTTTCCCTTTGCTTCTTTTTCCTTTTTAATCTTAAAACTCTTTTGTCTAGCGGTTTCTTCCTCAGTTTCCTCATCAGTCGGTTCATCACGAATGGTAAGATTTCTTTTGAGCTGACGAGTAACTTTCTTTGATCTAGACATAGGAACCTTTAAGACCTTTTCTGCACCCTTAGAAGCTGTTTTGGTTTTCTTGAAAGTCAACCCGACTGAGTCATTCCTTTGGGCATTGTCATACTCCTCATAAGCTTTAGTATCACGAACAGCATCAGTTAATAACATGTCAGGAATTCTCATCCCTTGTTTCTTGGTGCTTGTTTTCTGAATTCTGGCTTGAGAATACATTTGATCCAAAGTAATTGTATGTTCTTTATCCTCCCGTCTAGAATCAATCTCTGGATATTTGTGCATGAAGTGACCAATGAGAAGCTTGGTATAACGACCAAAGGGAATTGTTGTTGATGATGATTCATGAAATTGACGACATTGAAGAATCATGTCTACCCAAATTAATTGAGCATAGNCTTGAGAATACATTTGATCCAAAGTAATTGTATGTTCTTTATCCTCCCGTCTAGAATCAATCTCTGGATATTTGTGCATGAAGTGACCAATGAGAAGCTTGGTATAACGACCAAAGGGAATTGTTGTTGATGATGATTCATGAAATTGACGACATTGAAGAATCATGTCTACCCAAATTAATTGAGCATAGTCAATAGGTTTAACTTTGACAATCCCCCAGTAGATTTGCATGAGTTCAAGTGATGGGTGTTCGTGCCCAGTTGCTCTGCCAGTTACATAGTTGGTGAGGATAGAGTATAGGGTGAGCCACGGTTGTGGTATGAACTTTCTGTCGATCGAGGATAGATTGGTGAGTTTCTTCTTTAATTCATCATACCCAAGTTCACGAAGTAATCTAATAATCTCTGAAAATGAAGGAAACGGAGTGAACTTCTTGATGTTTCTGGTGCCTTCTGCGGGTAAACCAAGAACTGAGTGGAGGGTTTTGACATCAAACTGAATATCTTTGTGATCAATACGAGTTCCCATGGTTTTGTTGTCTCTGCTAACTTCAAGATTATTCCAGAACTATGTCAAGTAGACTTCAGGTACTGAGCATGAGTCTGTGAGGATGTGTCGTATGAAATGATGCTTCAGAATTTCCACAATCATTTGACAAGTTGGATGGCACGGGAGTTTCTCAAGATCAATTTTCAAGTTAGACTTTCTGACATTCCTTTCTTGTCCTTGGATTAACTCATGCCTAGGAGTGGTTCCTTGAGACATTTTAGTACCTGAAATGCATCAATACAACCAACGAACACAATATGGTGATGTTTATGTTAGTGAGCATTTCATATTCCAAGTTGTCATCTTGATTGATTAGTGTGTCCAAAGAATAAGACAAATTATGGAAACATGCACATCTATTAAGCATCAATCTCAAGAAAGTCATATTCGACAAGCATACACATATAAGCACAACAAGAAATGTCAGAAACTCGATAATAGCAAACACATAAGTGCATATTTGACAACAACCAAACATTAGTTACATACTCGATAACACATAACAGTCCTTACTCGATAAATCTGGAAAAATTTGGACAGAGTTTTGTTTCACATGAGTCACATAGAAAGAACCCATACTCGATGGTTCTTGTAGTCCACTCCTTACTCGGAGATATAACATGAAATTCCTTATTCAATATCAACACTACTCGATAGGATCAAACAAAATTTGCATACTCGATAAGAGCACTTACTCGATAAGGGCAGAATGATCAGCCTTACTCGATATCTACCTTACTCAATAAGGCTTCAAGTTTTGCTTACTCGAAGAATAGAAGCAATTTTTATCGAGTAAGAAAATTAAAATTCTTAATCGACACAAAATTGTTTTTATGCTTCGAGTAAGGAAAGCATGAATCCTTACTCGATACAGGAGGCCAGTTACTCGATGAAACCAATCTAACTCAATAAACTCCAGCAGTTACTCGATAAGTTCATATGCTTATTCGATAATATTCATAAGTGCCAAAAAATTTCTAAGAGATTAGGGCCATGGGTATACTATACTTTGTTGACATTTGGCATCAAGAAACATAAACCAATCCCAAAACTAATATAAGCCAAACACATTTTTCTCAATAGTGAAAACAGTGGATCGAACATGGTGTTTTTTAAGCATATGTTATATTTAGGTTCTGAAACTTTAGGCGCATGTTAGGGGGACATATACAAGCCACAAACAACATTCAAAACACACAAGAACCCAAATGACTCCAGCCAAGCATATGAGGCCTAAAATCCAATTTTCTCCTATTTGCACAAATCTGATGTTACAATGGCCAAATAAAAGATGTAATCTAACAAATGTAGACCTACCAAAGCTTAACATCTAATTCAATTAGCCTCAATCATCACATTTATGAAACACCCAAATTATACGCTTAAACCCTAATCATTACGTATGAGCAGTTAAACCACATGAAGTATACAAGAATTAGAGCGCAAGATTTTGAGCAAGTAATGAACAAGATTAACACTTACAAATAAAGAAAAACTCAAAATCAAAAATCTGGGTAGTGAAGAAAATTTTTGGCAGCACAGGGACGTGAGTTTTGTTTTTGTGAGTCAAATAATGAGATTTGATAGGTATTTATAGGTGTAACTATTAAGTATTGGCAGAATAAGCCCCTGCACTTGTTTACACGCCATAATTTTGACTATTTAGCACAATTAGTCCCTCTAGTTGTTGACATTACTTCCCCTTGAACCAACACAACGTATTGAAGACGGTTTAGCAAATAATTTTGGCTCAAGAGTTCGTCGGAAAAAATATAGATGATGAAAAGAAAATAAAATTAATAAATTTTGATGAAGAATTAATGAAGATATTAAAAAATTCACAATAATGTGACAAATTTTCTCCACCTCAAGATATGTTTTTGATAAAATTTATGAAAAATGTTTTGAACAACATATCTCGAAGTAGTGATTTCTTTTTTATTTTTTTAAATGAAAATAAGGAAAATCTTTTTGTGTTTTTCTGATTTTATATTTTTGTATGTTTTGTTTTTGAATTGATATTTACAAAATGTTTTGGTGTCTCACTCACTTAATTGTTTTTAAGAAAGGATTTTAAATCATCCGGAATCAAACACCGCATACCAATCTGGTGAACCAGTTCAGCGAACCTTGTTGGAGCAAGGGCTTTTGTGAACAAGTCTACCAGTTAGTATTCAGTACCGACAAAGTATTATTCAACAGTACCCCTTTCAACATGCTCTTTAATAAAATGATACCGGAGAGCGATATGCTTTGATTTGGAGTGAAGAACCGTGTTGCAGGAGATTGCTATGGCACTTTTGGAATCACAGTAAATCAGAATTTTGTTGAATGTGTAACCATAGTCTTGCTGCTGAGATCGCATCCAAATGACTTGAGCACAGCATGCAGACATGGCTACATATTCCGCCTCTGTTGATGATAACGATGTGCAATCCTGCTTCTTTGACTGCCAAGATACAAGCTTATCTCCAAGAAACTGCAAACCACCAGAAGTACTTTTGCGTGTATCTAAACACCCTGCATGATCAGCATCTGAAAAGGCTATTAGTTACCAGATCCCCAAGTTAATGGTTCCCTTTACGTATCGAAGAATTCTTTTAGCCTCATTGAGGTGACGTTCAGTAGGACTGGACTGATAACGAGGGCACATATATACAGCAAATACTATGTCTGGTCTGCTAGATGTGAGATACATGATTGACCCAATAATACTTTGGTATTTGGTATGGTCAACTGGTTTCCCATGTATATCAGCATCTAGCTTTGTTGAGTAGGCCATTGGTGTAGAATAAGTATCACAACTGGTCATTCAATATTTCTTTATTATTTCAAGAGCATATTTGGACTGGTTAAGAAAGATTCCACGGGGTGATTGATGAACTTGTAGTCCTAAGAAGAACGAAAGTTCACCCATCACCCCGTGGAATCTTTCTTATGTATTTTCTTTTCCCATTCAACAACTTCTTCAACGTAAGTTTATTTTCCAATTCAACAACTTCTTCAACGTAAGAATCAATCCGTTTCCTTGACTTTTGTTTGTATTCTCGAAACTCAACTTGACAAATAGACAACTCAGATTTTGTTTTAGAAAGTTCATCGTTGAGTTGATTTATTTGTTGTTTATGATCAAACTTTACTTTTTCCATTTCTGAAATTAAATCATTTTTGGAAACAGTTAATTCACGTATCTGATGTTGTAACTCTTGTTCTTGAACATAAGATTTTTGGAAAGCAATTTCAAAACTTTTTTCCCTATTATCTCGTGTTTCAAAATTTGTTATTTGTATTTTACAACACTAAAGGTCTTTTGTCAATGATGCAATTTTGGCTTTCAACTTGCCATTAATAGCATTACATTTTTGGGCCTGTTTTTGGGTGGTCATGAGAATAGTTCTGAAATCTGAATCTGGATCAATCGTAGGTTCATTTTGTTCAAACTAATCATTATAATCATTATTAAGTGGATCATCAAATATAACAACTTGGTTAATTTGGACGTCGTCATCAAATGTAACAACAGGGTTAATTTGATCATCGTCGTCAAATGTAACAACTGTGCTTATTTGCTCATCCTCTTCACTAGATAATAATGAATCACTTTGACCAACTTGCTCCTCGTCTGATGCAGATGCTGAAGGTGAGGCAATATCATGTATCAAGCATGTGTTTAGATCATGTACCTCAGACAGACCATCAGTGTCATACACTGGGCCTGAATCACTCAGATATAGTTCCTGCATGTTTGCCATAAGCATAACTGCAGCATTTGCTTCCAGATCTTCCATGTCATCATCAGATTGGGCATTGGCCATGAAGCTGTTATCTTTAGCATTGACATTTCCACGTGCTTCATCCTTAAGATCTAGAAGTAATGCTTCCTTTTGATACTTGCTGCCTTGAGTTCTCGGTGAAGGACATGCAATAGCCAAATGACCGATCCCGTTGCAGTTGTAGCATCGAATGATTGTGTTACCAGAATCTGTATTACCCGTCTCAACAATCTCAACCCTTTTTTGAGGAGCAGCAACATTGTTCCGAAAGCTACCATTTGCATTAACCCGTTGACCATTTCCAGAATCACCCATATTACCACGGAAACCTGATCTTCCAAAGTTACGATTATGTACCTCAACTCAGCCATCATTAACAATAGCTTGATTCCTTGTGTTAGATGAAGAATGAAGACGGTTGTTGGACTTGTTGGAGAATTTGCTGAATACTCTAGCAATAAGTGCAATTCCTTGGTTCAAGTTGTTAAATTTCTCTTCATCTTCATCATGGATAGCATTGGAGTAGTACATGGAGTCATTGTTGTCATATGAATCAGTTGGACTGACGTTGCTTTGCTGAGTAGAATCATATGTGATTAGTTGTTGTGAAGAATTTGGTTGAGGGTAGTTGTAGTGATTCTGTTCTTGAACATAAGCATGGTTTGATGGTTGTGGGGTAAAGTGAGATTGAGCAACAAGTTCTAATGAATTAGGATTTGGAGGAGGTGACAAATTTGCATGAAGAGCTCTATCCTTGTTCACTTCACTCTCATGGTGCTTCAGATAATCAAACAACAATCCATATGGTGCATCATGAAGATTCTTAGCCTGCCTGACAAACGTGACATATTTCTTCCATTCATAACCAAGACAACTTAGAAACTTAGTGTTGATTGCAATCCTGGGGAGTATGATGTTGTGTCGATCCAAATCATTGATGATGTTAGTGAAGCGATGATAGTAAGACTCAAGCGATTCCCCTGATTCAATCATGAAGTCTTCATATTCCATATAAAGCTTTGATTGCATGTCTTCTTGATTCAATTCAGTGCCTTCCATCAAGAGATGAACATGTTCCCACATATCCTTAGCAGTTTTCTAAGCATCAATGCTAAGAAATATTGGATTAGGTATTCCCTGAAGAATGTAGATCATAGCAAGTTCATTTGCTTCCCGATGAAGTTGTTGCTCTGCGGTGAGTGTAGATTCAGCAAGTGGGGTAACAGTATCAGGTCTTGGAGGAGTTGCATCAGGATCACCTGCAACCGTTGTAGTTGGCCATTGAAATGGACCTTCAAGAATGACCTTTTTCATAAACTTTCCATGAGGTTTCTTGAGTTCAATGAATCGTAAGAAACGACTAGCCCATTGAACGTAGTTGCCTGGTGTAAGTATTGGAGGAATGTCAATAGATCCAGCCTCATGTCGTGATTGTTGACTAGTGATTGCTTCACACATTTGATCAAACCAATGTGTTTGTTTGGTCTGAGGTAAGTGTGTTTGCATCTGTTGATGTACGTATGGTTGTTGTTGTGGAAATTGTTGTGGCTGAAATTGATGTTGTTGCATTAAGAGTTGATGTTGAGGATACGGTTGCTGATGAGGTTGTTGATACGGTTGCTGATGCGGTTGTTGATACGGTTGCTGATACGGTTGTTGTTGAAGATTCTGTTGTAGTTGCTGATGTTGATGAAAGTAATTGTAGTACGGAGGTCGAGACATGATTAATGATTATGTTAAAATGGATCTTTAAAGGATAAACAAAGGTTGTTGATGTAGATTAGATGTGTTGGCGAAAGTGCACGGTTCTGAGGCGCTTACTCGATAAAACAAACACGCTTACTCGATAAAAGTACTTATTCGATAAGAGTCTGTTACTCGATACAGGTGATTAGTCGATAGGTTATGTTACATGATAAAGCTGCTTAGTCGATAAAGGTCTGTTACTTGATAATGCAGCTTAGTCGATAACAGTGCTTACTCGATAAAGAGAATTGAACAAAGTATAGTTAGTCCTAAATAGTTAACAAGAAGAACCTTACTCGATAAACGATAAGGTCTATTAGCTTACTCGCTAATCAGGCTAACTCGCCAAGAAAGACTGCTTACTCGATAACTAAAAATCCTTACTCGATAACCCGAAGAATAAACTAACCCTTACTCGATATTTCCTACCCTTACTCGATAACCCGATAAAATCACGAATCTTACTCGATAGAACGCCGATGAACAGTACCAGATTCTTGAAAATTCACCTCTAAACCTAGTTTTTTCTACCAAATCTAACCTAAAACGACCTATATTATCCCTTGGCGATTGATACCACTTGTTAGGTCACCATTCTACAACATAAGATCATATATTTCTAGAGAGAGAAAGTAAGTAGAGAGAGAGAGAGTGGAAGGAACTCTTGTGTGTGAAAATACTAAACTTTGATAAACATGAGAACCAACACCCTCCTTAGAGGTTTACATCACTATTTATACTACTTAGTCTAGGGCATCACATATCTTTCACTTTGTTACACATCTAGCCCATAGACTTTTACAAAACATGTAAACTAAACATAAATGACATAAAACATTTATAAAACTAAACATAATAATATACTAAAGCAACCTATTACAAAAGTTAATGACCGACACTTCATAATAATAAAAGACGATCCTAACAACATGTATTGTAGGTTTGTAAATGGTTTTCTCCCATTCAACCTTACCCAAGTAACCACCTAAAACTACATTTCTTTGATTAAATTTTTCCATCTATCTCTAAACTGTATTTTATTCTCCTTTTTTACGTCATAGTTTAACTCCAGTAGAAAAACTCAGGGGGTGCTTGGTTGGCGGGTTTAGAGGGTAAGGAAAGGTAATTATAATGAAAAATGATTGTTGGTTATCTATGGGGGGGGGCAACCTTGCGGTTTGTTCTATTCGGCAAGGCATGCCGTTCGGCAACCATGAATGCCAGTCCAACGGTAAGGAAAAATCGGCAACCAAATCGGTATACCATACCGAATCGGTATGGGCTATTCCGAAAAAAAAATGAACTTGCATATTAAATTTTAATCAAACGTCGGCAATTTCCAAAAAAAATCCAATTTGCCCACAAAAATGAAGAGAGTTTTTTTTTTTTTTTTTTTTGGCATCAAGATATAATATATAAATTATATATATATAAAAATATATATATAATATATTAAAGTATTATATAAAATTTATTATATATATATATAATAGTTATGATATAATAGTATAATAGTTTTTTGCATCAAATGCACTAAAAAAGAAGATGAGGTATGGGTGGCATGAAAAGTGTTGGCAATATTAGTGGTATCGTTTGGCTGATTGAGGTATGGTGTGGCTAGTTTGTCACCCCCCTAAATGCAATCATCCATTCCTTTAAAGTAGGTAATACTCTATTACTCACTAAATCTGGGGTATGGAACTCTATTATCAAAGGACACTTTTTCCCCATGATCCCCACTACTCCTAAATCATGCTAGTTTAATTTTGCTCCTTAAATATGGTACTCCCAAAGGATTTCTTCATAAAT
>LBNU01033826.1:28833-49231 GCA_014162995.1 Artemisia annua
ACATATTGATTAATTTAAGTGAGGACTTATCTTTAATTGAACATGAAGGATTCAAGGGTGAAAAACCCTTGAAAACACAGCCAAATTCGTCTTTAGGGTTTTTCCCAAACTTGCACCAAAAGTTCCACACTAATGAATGAAAAATAGAAAAGTATATATAGATTTTACATTCTGACGGCGTCAGGTTATGAGTTCTGACGCCGTCAGCACACCGCCATTAGGGTTCTCGGATGGCCTAGATCTACTTCTGATGCCGTCACTTGTAAATTAGCTCTGGGCCGTCACTCTTTAGCATTACACCTGACGGCCTACTTCCTCTAACACCTGACGCCGTCAGGTGTAAACATCTTGTTTTCTTCATAGGGCGTCTAGTGTAATCTGATTCTACTCCTTTGTCAACATTGGCTGACGGCGTCACCTTGTGACTTTGACGCCGTCAGGAAGGTTTTCAGCTTCTTTTGAGACTTTGTCGTTTTCTTCACTTTTATGCTCCAAAAACGTCCAAATTAGCATGTTTTCCAGAATTATTCTCAAAAGTACCTAAAATTACAAAAGGAACGATTTAGGGCAATATTTGATCACATTTACTCGAATTAGGGCTTAAATGACCCCTTAAAACGGGTACACTTTTCGTCTCATCAAATACCCTTACACTTGGGATTTGCTTGTCCTCAAGCAAATGAGCTTTTATTCCAATCAAAATATGAGTTAGGGGTCATTTAACACAAATATAAAAGTAATTACAACAAATAGTCATTCGACCCTAATCATAACAAGCACGGATATCATACACTAGCAACTCACAAATAGTGTTTGGATACTCTCATCTCTCAAGTGTCATAGAATTACATCTCATAAATGAAAACAGAAAATATCTCTCACTACCTGTCATAGCAAATAGATTACCATAGGCTTGGGAGAGGATCAATTACTCCTCCACTAGGTGTAAGCACCTAAGATAAACTATCAAAGAGGGCTTCCCAAAGGGTTGTAACGTAAGGTGTAGGGATATGATAAACACGGTTTGGTTGGAATAAAGGGTATTTTAATGGTGGCGAGTTAATTGTCATGATCAAATACATGCACTATACAATGTTGCTAAGCCAAGACTCGACTCAATCTTAAGCTAAAAACAAAATTACAAAAATTTAAAAGAAACATAAAAGAGACGGGATGGTAGTCCGTATGTTTTTTTCTACTTTTCTCTTTCACATTTTTTTTTGTATTTTTTCTTGATTTTTGATTTTTTTTTTCTTTTTGATTTTTTTTGCATACATTCTTACCCTACCATCCAAAATAATACATCATAGGGGCCTCGGTTCTCCCCTTACACTTAAACTTTTACATAACTTTACAATTACTATTCTAATGACTCGAATTAAGATAATCGAAAAACTTGGAGTACTTTTAAAATATTTAGCACATATGAGGGTAATAATGATGTTCTTCCCCATTACTCCATTACACTAGTACTTTACCCGTGAGTCCCAATCGTCCCAAAACAATATGTACAAGGATATGACTCGACTTAGCAACCATGTAATCGATTAGATAATTAACAAAGGGTTTAACAAATGTTGTCACAATAATGCACTAAAGGTGAGTGCATACAAGGTAGTCTAAGGCGATTTGGGTGTACATTTAAGTGGGGTGTAACAAATTCTTACTTTGAGTAAGATGCTCAAAGGTCGAAAAAAAAAGATAGGCTCGGAGGGGTGTACTAGGGCTATCGTGCACCAAAAATGGGTACAACGCAAAGGGTTTGGGAGAATTACTTGACCAATGTAGCCAATGTAATTATAACAAAAACACGGGTGTAAAAACAAAGGGTTAATCCTAATGCCTCTTATCATGTAGTAGATCTAACTACACGAATGTAGTCTCACTTGTGGATTTGAGATGGTCCTAACGCAAGTTCTAGAATCTAAGTGCTACCGGTACACACATCATAGCATCAAAAATGAATGTTTTTCCTACCAATTCTAGGGGCGAACCTCACATATTTGGGGTGGAAAATTTTTTAGTGTTACGGTTTTGTGCTAGTCATGTAATTTCCTATCCATGAGACGCTTATTAGGACCAAGGTTTCACTTCTAAATGTTGTAAAAAATTTTAAATTGGCGCTAAAATTGCCCTACCAAATATTTCTCTCGGTTTTATTACAAATTTACTATCAAACAAACAAAAATCAAGTGCAATTGTATTCTCTAAGGTGTCTTCATTTACCCCCCTTACACTTAAACCGAACATTGTCCCCAATGTTCAAATAGAAGATGTAAATGTAAATAAAATGAAAGAATGAAATCAAATACTCCCCTGATTCGTTTAATGTGGATAGTGAGGTAACATGGTTAGATCTTCTTCCAAGAAATATGAACGCTTAAAGTTTCCCTTCCAAAATATAAATCATCTTCTTGTCCAAAATAACCTGTTAACCTGAAAAATGAAAAAGGCCAACCTCGCATAAAATCGGCGGTATAATCTATAATAGGATATAATGCTTGTGGAATGAATATTTTTGCAGAATTCCTAGAGATTATAAGTTAGAAAATTAACAAAACTTTTTATGTTTTCGGAAGAAAAACAAAACTTTCAAAAATTGCAGAAAAATTACTCCTGACGCCGTCAGAAATGATCTGACAGAATTCTCATGTTAAGTTTCCGGAAAAATTCTGGAAAAACTAAAGCTTACTTCCTGGAATTCCTGCAAAAATTCATTATGACTCGATACAAGCATTTGACTCAAACAAATACTAATATGTATGTTAATTTACATTGTTATGATTCATGTTCATTCGTTCTTATAAACCGATTTAGATTTCCCTTACACTTAGCATTTACAAAATACCTTTATATGTAGTTAAGACGAAGTTAAAAACAAAATAAAGCATTTTCACAAGTTAGTTTGAATCATGAATCAATAACAAGAAATATCATACATACGGAAACAAATAAAATCAAATAAACAAACAAACAAAACACATAAAGCTTGGGTTGCCTCACAAGAAGCGCTTTTCTTTATTAACGAGTCTTGTAACTAGACTCAATGTCACCATACATTACGTGACTTCATCTCGCATTATGACGTAATCTTGATAGATATAATCCTTATTATCTGGGTGATGATACCTCAATCGTTCCACACTCGCAGTTACTTCACCCCCTCTTTTGCTGATCAAGCTAACCATCCCATCTTGATATAGGCTTTTAATTGTGAATGGTCCGTACCACCAAGGACTCGGTTCATCGGTGGGTGCTTTGTTTCTAAATGCCTTAGGAGCACTGAGTCTCCTTTCGTGAATCCAATCTGGCTATCGATCTGCTTCTCAACCTCCACAAAATTCCCCTTATCATTCTTACTTTCTCCTAACTCATTTTCCTTATAATTCTTAATCCTTGCCTCCCATGCAAGGATCTTTTCTCTAACATTACCCCGGAGCATACTAGGGTCCGCCTCCATCTTCTTCCGTAGATTAGCTTCTCTTATATATCGTGGGATCGTTATGAAGCTTATTGTTTTCTTTCCCTTTTTGATTTGGATAGTATTACTCTCGTAATCGATATGTGCCCTAGTAGTCGCGAGGAATGGTGATCCAAGGATTATTGGCATATTCGTCTCACTTCTCTCAACGATAATGAAATCGACCGGATACATGAATCCGGCAACGTTGACCAACACATCTTCTGCAACTCCTAACGGGTACTCATAAGAATGTTTTTCAAAGGAAAGTTTGGTACGAGTGATGGACGGCTGTTCATTGGATAGTTGAGCGTAAACGGATAATGGCATCAAGTTTACATCGGAACCTTGGTCAGCTACCGCATCCAGAAACTTGAGTTTTCCAATGCGGCATGGTACCTCAAAGACCCCGTGGAATTCTTGCTTTGCGACTAATTTATGTCTTATGAGGCTCTCATACAATTGACCTCCGGGTAGTGCGTCAGATTCCTCATCTGGTTTTGTCTCATTCGACCCCTTATTGGGCAGATGAGTACGTCGATAATTCCTCACCCAATCGGTTATGGTCTCCTTATTTATCTCGTGCTTTAGGTAATGCCTTACTTGTTGCGACTTTGGTGTTTCCACCATTTGGCTCTCACCCAAGGGCGCCTCCTTTTCGTCGTCTGAATTGCAATTGCGGCCATTGGTGTTTTCCTCGTCGAGTGGGACGAGGTCAATCTTGCTGACTTCCATTGTCACCAACTTCTCCCTATCTTTATTTTCGCCCCCTCGGATGACGGAGATGGCATTCACAAATCTATTGTTGGGAAATTCGACCTCTTTCCGCACCAATACTTTTTCGGGAGCTTTTGTTTTTGTGTATTCTCTCAAAAGACCCATCATTTCCGCCATCTTTTCATCTACCTCCTCCTTTTGTTTGTACACGGCTTCCTCAAATTTTGCCAATCGTTCGGAGTGTTTTGACATGTATTCTCTCATTCGAGCTTCGAACGTTGGACTAAGTTCCTGAGGTGGTGAGCTGGGGCGAGCATACTTATGGAAGGGTTTAGTGTCTTCCCTATGGGGTGATTCGGATAATGGTATCTGCTTAATGCTCGAGACCGAATTGACAGTTGCTCTTTGTGGACTCAAGGGTCTTTTTCGTTTCTCCATAAGGTATTCAACCCTTTTCTCCAGTTCACTGACGTCTTCCTCGGTGATTTGGTTGGCTTTATCAGGCGATGAGCATGTGTTGACTGCCGCGCGTACATCGTGGGAAATTTGCCACAATTCATCATCGTCGGATGCGAGCTCCTCAATGATTTCCCATGATTCCTCGGCGCTTCTATCCCGCAATCTGCACCCGGCGGCTCGATCGATGGCACGCCTGGTGTGGTAATCAACATGGTCATAGAAGATTTGGATTTGAAGCCAGAGGTTGATGCCATGATGAGGGACTCTTTGGAGCAAGTCCTTGAATCGAATCCATGCTCCTTAGAGGGTCTCGCCTCGACGTTGTTCAAACATCAAGATATCCTTCCTTAGCTTGGTAGTTCTCCCTGGTGGGAAAAATTGAGCAAGGAAACGAGTTGTGAGATCATCCCAAGAGGTGATGGATCCTGCGGGAAGTCGCTTAAACCATTGACTAGCTTGGTCCCGCAGAGAGAATTGGAAGAGACGCAATCGGGTCGTCTCCCGAGTGGCAACATCAAGGTCTATAGAGTCTACGATTTTGAGGAAATCCTTGAGATGTTGATTTGGATCTTCGGAACGAAGTCCAGGGAATGCGCATCCACTTTGCACCAACCGGATGGTGTCGGATCGTAAGGGAGTGACATTGGCTCCTTGAGTGAGCTCAATGGTGTTGCGATAGCCATGGTGGCTAGGTCGGGAATACTCTCCTAAGGTACGGGCTCTAGGAGGTTGGTTTGGTTGTGGTAGGTTTTATTGCTGTGGGTTGTTGGGATCGAGAATGTTACCACCTTCCATGACGGCGGATGGTAATAGTTACGAACAAAAACACAAAGAAAAAAAAGATAGACCAAAGAAATCCTAGAAAAATAAAATAAAAATCTCACTAGAAAGGAATCTAGTGAGTAGACCTAATAAAATAAAAATTCTACCTAAACAATAACTATTCCCTGGCAGCGGCGCCAAAAAATTGATGACGTGGGATTGCGACCACGCAACAGGTTTTACCTATCAAGGGATCTTGAGAAGCTTGCAATCCCACCAGGCAGTGTACCTGGTCGGTGTAGTATAGTGTAGTGGTAAGTGCGGGGGATTGATCGTTCTCTCACATGGAATAGTGTTCGTTAGGTTAGAAAAACTACTCTAAAAGGTCTAAGGGTGAAGGAAGATTATTTTTGTATTTTTTATATTTTTATAAAAGCAAGTAAAATCTCGGGTTTTGGAGGAGTGGGCGGAATTAGTTGCTAGTCAACTAACCCAAAAACTACAATTGCAATTAAAAATAAAATAACTAAACTATTGTGGTTGTGAAAACTTATATGGAGACAAATGTGTTTACTTAGATTTCCTTACTCCCTAACTATCTTTTACCGGTTAATTGGTGTATGTATTACTTGCGTGGATGACGGGTGTATTCCTTAACAATTCATGGGGTGGCGTACGTATCTCCCCAATTCTATCAGCTCTTATCTCCTCCTACAACGATGCGTAAAGCACCCAATCATAGGGATTGTAAACAGTGGCTCATGCGTTAAATACTACCTTAATAACCTAGTACGCGTTAGTTACATGTTTCTTAAGACGTTCAAGCATGTTACCATATAGGAGTTTAGCCAGTTTTCTTAAGCCTAACTTTGATGAAACATTCATCCGAGACAAGTAATAACACACCAATCAACAAATAATTAATAGTTAGGTTTCATTAGATCTAAGCAAACACAAGAAAAATCTAGCCTAGCATGTTAATTGAAAGACAATCATAAGATGTAATTAACCAACACATAGACATATTGATTAATTTAAGTGAGGATTTATCTTTAATTGAACATGAAGGATTCAAGGGTGAAAAACCCTTGAAAACACAGCCAAATTCGTCTTTAGGGTTTTTCCCAAACTTGCACCAAAAGTTCCACACTAATGAATGAAAAATAGAAAAGTATATATAGATTTTACATTCTGACGGCGTCAGGTTATGGGTTCTGACGCCGTCAGCTCGCCGCCATTAGGGTTCTCGGATGGCCTAGATCTACTTCTGACGCCGTCACTTGTAAATTAGCTCTGGGCCGTCACTCTTTAGCATTACACCTGACGGCCTACATCCTCTAACACCTGACGCCGTCAGGTGTAAACATCTTGTTTTCTTCATAGGGCGTCTAGTGTAATCTGATTCTACTCCTTTGTCAACGTTGGCTGACGGCGTCACCTTGTGACTCTGACGCCGTCAAGAAGGTTTTCAGCTTCTTTTGAGACTTTGTCGTTTTCTTTACTTTTATGCTCCAAAAACGTCCAAATTAGCATGTTTTCCAGAATTCTTCTCAAAAGTACCTAAAATGACAAAAGGAACGATTTAGGGCAATATTTGATCACATTTACTCGAATTAGGGCTTAAATGACCCCTTAAAACGGGTACACTTTTCGTCTCATCAATGGAACTTAAAGCTGTTGAGCAAGAGCTTAATATGACCTCTTTACAATTGCCCTTTTTGTGTCAAGATGGGAGTTAGTCAACGTTGGTCAACCATGCCACGTCAGCAAAAAAAGGGGCAATCTTAACCATTACACACAATAGACTGATTAGGCAATTGTTCGCATTGATTAGTAAAATTAAAAGAAACATACACAACATTGCAAAACGTGTCAAGTTTGTTACATTTTGAAACTATTATCCCTATTCAATTCGAATGAGACAGATTGCTTATGAACATTTTTTAATTTCTCAGCTTTGAACATGTTATCAATAAAACAGGGACACCGCTCGCCAGTTCAAATGCAATGCAGACACCGCTTTTTATTCTAAAATGCAATATATTCAGAAAGTGAGAGTAGCTATTACGTCGGTTCATGGTTATGATGGTGACTGATCTGGTGGTTGCGAATGCAAATTTTGTTGGGTGAGCTGATGGTGTTTTGGTGTATTCGTGTTAGGAGAAGTGGTGGGTGTGAAAGAAGGATGATGGTGACGGGCTAAATTGTGAGTGTGTTGGTTAAAGAGTGGGGTGGCTATGGGGCTGTTTTAACCAGGGTTCTAAAAGGCGCGCCTTAGCGCCGCTAAGGCGTGAGACATGGCCTCGGCATTACAAAATAGACCAAGGCGTCTTCTTAAGGCATGACGCGTGATGTGGCGCGAAAAGGCGGGGTAAGGGCCTTAGCGCGAGGCGTGGCGCCTTATTTTGATGTTTTTAAAGGATTTACTAGTATTTGGGCTAGAATTACCAAATTACTAATATAAGGGACTTGGGCTTGCGCCTAGTAACATTATAAATCAATTTCAAGTTTTTAACTTATTTATATGGTTCTACGACTCATATAACGAGTAAAGAAGATTTTGTTGACTAATACGATGAAAAAGGTTTTATTTAAAGAAATGACGAAAAGTGCAACACTAGTACTAATATGGCCTTTCATCACACATGCTCGATTTTGAACTGTCACACGGTAACATATTTACGTGACTAAATGTACCAGAATAAAATAAACAGCTACACTTGATCCGACTTGTGTGACCATTTCGGAAAATATATGTCACACATTTGAATATTTGTGTGACTAGATGTAACTGGAATTTTTTTTTTGGATTATTTAGTCACTTATAATTCAGTTTGTGTGACAGATACAAATCAGTTTGAAACATTAGTCACACGTGACAAATATATGTCACACAGTGAACAGTGTGACCAAAATCCATATATGATCACATGAAGTAATTGTGTATGTGGCTAAATCATATTGTCAAGTTTGTCACACATTATTTAAAAGTGACTGTTATTGTTTGTTGAATAGTTAGCCACATATGAATTTGAAATGTGTGACAACTGAAAAGTAAGTTTCAAGCATTAGTCATGATATGCATTTAAAAGTGACAAATATATGTCACACACTTGAACAGTGTGACCAAATGTCATATATGGTCATACTAAACCATAGGCATACATGATTAAGTGTAACCAAAATTCGATACACATGGTCACATAACTTAATATGTGTGTCTAATGTTTAGTGTGTGTTTGCTTGCCAAATCCTAATGTCTATAGTCATGTTTAATTGTGGCACGATCATGTGACTATAGGCTTTAAAATAGTCACACCATATTACAAATGTGTATTTAAATTATGTTTATGGCCACATTATAAGGGTATTATATGTGACCAATACCTTCAAAATAGTCACATTGTGAAATATTCATGTGACTATTATTTATAGCAAAATGTGAACTCAGTTATCATTAATCTTGCTATTAGTCACATTGATTGTGTTTGTGTGACTAAATTCAAGATGTTATATATGGTCACATGAATTATTTATTTAGGTGTATAAATCATAGAGTCATATTTTGTCACACATTATTTAAGTTTAGTCACAATTCGATACATATGGTCACACAATCTGATAACTTATGTAATTTTGAGGGGTTAGATATGGGATTTTATAGTCTATCTAGTTTGAGTCTAATTTGATATTCACTACATGAATTGAGTTCAGACTATTAGTCATGACTCTTCATTTGCCCCATAAGAATCCTGCTAGGTATACTTAGAACTGCTAAGTATAATTAGATGTTATGATCATTGTACATATGTTATGGCTTTTGTTTTCTTTGTTTCTAGACTAACATTTTGCAGGAAAGGCAAAGAAGAAGCTTTTCGGAATGGAATTTAGGTGAATACTAGTAACTCAAAACTTAATGCTGCTTGGCAGAACTTAATGCTGCTACGCATAAATTAATGCTGCTAGGCATAAATCAAACTTAATGAATAGATGAAAAATCGATTCAACTTTTTATTGATAACCCAAAATCTGGTCAATACACTCTATCGCATCCCAAAATGTTAATAAGCAAATATAAAAATAAAAAAATACATAGTACGTCGAACGTCTCTTTAAATTATGGTACTAAGCAGCTTAAAGAAGTCCCACTTGGATCACACCTTCAATAATCCCGCATAATTCAAATATTAAGCATTAGCAATATGCATGACTAGAAAGTTTAAATTATGGTACTAAGCAGCTTAAAGTTTAAATAACAGGGAGTTTAACCCAACTTGAACAAGAAAGAAATGATCATAAGTCCTGAAAGATTTTAATATCTAGTCATTAGAACCAAAGGGAAGATCAAACTCATTGTACAAAAAAGTAAACAATACTTGAAGTCAATAAATATTCTAATAATTATATTGAACCATATAAACAAGTTACATTTGACTACATACCTTTACATTATCAATATAGGTTAGGCCTAGCAGAACCACATCTTCATTTTCTTGGCTACTGCATCTTCCCGAATGTTGATGCTAACTCCATTATCCATCTTCTCAAATTCTGATGTTAACTCCATTGTCCATCCTCCATGTCCATGGCATTGGCACAAGATAAAGGAGCTGTCAAATATGTATAAAAATGTTACCATGCGCATTAAAAGTGTTTTTATACTATCTTACACTACTAAAAAAAGGTAATAAAACCCAGTTGAAATGAACATTGTATTGATTCAAATCAAGAAGATTAATGAGATTACAAGTTTACAACTAACTTTCCGTTGATACATATGAAAACGCACAAGCTAACTTAATTAACTACTTGAATATAAATGTAAGTGAAAACACACCACTGGCCTTACTGTGAAGTCTTGTTATTGTGCATTACCTTTGAATAGCCTGACCAAAATAGTTGGGGTTTGATGAAGTTGACGTCATCTCGAGATATGCCTTTAGAGTTGAATCAGGTCACATGATGAATATATAATAACTCTTGACGTTACTCGTCCTAGTACAAGCTCCAAACCATAAAGGTAATTGGGAAAACATCACATTGACAAAACCTTAGACCGTTCCCAAAACAATTAAACAAACTAGTTACAATCCACCTTGAAGCCTTTAGTGAGTCTCGACAGTCAAAAACTAATTCTAAAACTACATATAAAGTATAACATAGTTGGTTTTTCAAGTTTGGAGACTAAAAATCAAAGGTGCAGATCATTCTTTATAAGGTATTATTCATTTGGAAAAAGATAATGTAGCACAACTAAAAACATACCAATTAAGAGAGAACATTTCTTTCACATCATACCATAAATAGTTGGTCACACCAGTTTGGTCCAATCTTCTCACTCCGAACCACCTCATCTGGATCTAAACTCTTGATCCATCCTATCGCTATAATCGCACTATTCAAAATGTTTTTAAGGTAAACTTGAAATCCAACCTATAATAATATTTTGCATAATAGTTGAGCTAGTAAGATGAAAATATTAGTTTAGATATACGTACCTATAAAGGTTGAGATTCATTGGCTACAACGAGACCTTATTGTGATGTACGGGGAACATTTGTACCATAAGAATTATTCTAACTCGACCCTTGCCTCTGTGATTCCTCTCTTTATACTGAACCAATTTCTGCGCTAAGCCGTTTAGCAATAGACTTCTGTTAGAGCTTATCTCTATGATGAGAAGAGCAACTTGAAACCAAACTCCAAATATCAGAAGCATGAACACCTAGCTCATACATGTCTGCGGTTCCATATTTATTGATTGCTTTAGAAAATATATCTTTAGGTCAAGGCGTATCCCATTTCTTCGTCTGAAAGTTGAGATATCAATTCTTCCATTTGTTGCTGAAAAAAAAAAGTATTATATATGTTATAGGTGACACCTTAAAGTACCCAACTTGCAAGATATGACAACAAATCATGATAGAAGATCAAAATTAACTCCTCCCTCTGAGTTCGCCACAAACTTATCTCATGTATGTGTGATGAGGCGAAAAGTTTTACGCTTTCAGGGGGTCATTTAACCGCTAAATCGTTATTTTATGATCAAATATTGCCTTAAATCGTACCTTTTGTCATTTTAGGTACTTTCAGGAGGAATTCTCAAAAACATTGCATTTTGGACGTTTTTGGAGCATAAAAGTGAAGAAAACGACAAAGTCTCAAATCAAGCTGGAATTCCTACCTGACGACGTCAGGCTTTGGATGCTGATGCCGTCACCTTAAGATGAAGAGGTGGATTCGGACTATACTAGACGACCAAGGAAAGAATTATCACATTTACACCTGACGGCGTCAGGTGTTACAAATCCTAGGCCGTCAGGTGTTAAGCAAAAGAGAGACGGCCCAGAAGGTTTATAGAGTGACGGTGTCAGAAGTAGATCTAGGTGATCTGAAAACCCTAGACACGGCGAGTTGACGACGTCAGGACCTATAACCTGACGCCGTCAAAGTGTAAAATCTATATATACTTTTCCAATTTTCATTCATTAGGTGTGTAACTTTTTGGAGAACTTTAGGGATAAATCCTAGGTCGTGTTTTACAGTATTTTCAAGGGTTTTCCACCCTTGATTTACTCATGCTTAATTAAAGATAAGTCTTCAATCAATATGTCTATGTATTGCTTGATTATATCTTATGCTTGTCTTTACTTTAATATGTTAGGCTAGGTTTCTCTTGTGTTTGCTTGGATCTAANTCTATATATACTTTTCCAATTTTCATTCATTAGGTGTGTAACTTTTTGGAGAACTTTAGGGATAAATCCTAGGTCGTGTTTTACAGTATTTTCAAGGGTTTTCCACCCTTGATTTACTCATGCTTAATTAAAGATAAGTCTTCAATCAATATGTCTATGTATTGCTTGATTATATCTTATGCTTGTCTTTACTTTAATATGTTAGGCTAGGTTTCTCTTGTGTTTGCTTGGATCTAATGAAACCTAGCTATTAATTACTTGTTGTTGGTTTGTTATTGATTGTTGTGGGTGGGTGATGTCGATGTTAGGCTTAAGAAAACTGGCTAACCTCCTAAATGGTAACTTGCTTGAACGTCTTAAGAAACATGAATCGGATGTGTACTACGATTATATGATTGTATTTAATGCATAAGTGAATTCTAGTGATCGCATGTTAGGAGCTAGTTGTCGGCTCGACATAGAGTGAAGTAGGAGCTTATAGAGTTAGGGAAGATCGTACACGGCCCTACGAATGGTTTAAAGGAATACAACCCGTCATCCACACAATTGTAACAAACCAATTAACCGGTAAAAGATAGCTAGGGAGTAGTGAAATCTAAGTAAACACACTTTTCTCCATATAAGTTTCACAACACTTTTATTTTCTTGTTATTTTATTTTATTTGCATTAGTAGTTATTTGGGTTAGTTGGCTAGCAACTAATTCCGCCCACTCTTCCAAAACCAAGATATTTTACTTGCTTTCATAAAATATAAAAACACAAAAAGAATCATCCCTCAAACCTTAGACCTAAATTAGACGTAGTTTTCAATCCTAACGATACTATTCCCTAAGAGAACGATCAATCCCCCGGTACTTGCCACTTTACTATACTACATAGGTCAGGTACACCGCCTGGCGGGGATTGCAAGCTTCTCAAGATCCCTTGAGAGGTAAAACCTACTGCGTAGGTCGCAAAACCACGCATCAATGTGTTAAATAAACAAGAGAAATCCACAAACATATCAGAACAATGGTTGCATGTCAATAATAAATTGAAAAACACTAAGCACGAATAAATAATACATGTCTACAACATAAAGGGGAAACAAAAAATTCCAGATTCTGGTGATCCTTATTTTCGTATTAGTTACCATCTGTTTAGACACATATGTTCCCAAAGTGTATAACTGCTGTTATCTTTTATAACAAATAGAGACTTAATTACTAATATGATTAAGATAATGGTCTCATCTTATCTTAGCATTACACTGTTAATCTAAAGCTATCAAAAGAAAGTTTAAGAAATTCTATATGTAAAACTAGATGGCTGTCTTGCTAGAAGGTATGATGAAAAACAAATCAAAATTATCGATCCTATAATATATTAAGCATATGGTTTTTCAACGCATAATAACGTGAAACCAAGAAAGAAAGGACTTTCATATCACAATCCATTGCAGTGCACACAAGAATATAACATCGGTAGGACTATTTTGTGGTTGAGGACATATCACAAACACTTAATAGGCAACGAATGGATACAATTGGGCAATATCACTATACAGTTCAGCAACACTTTATCTAACAGATTTGACAAATCAACAAATTAGGTTGATTGGAAGCCTCTACAATTAACAACAACGCAATTGGTTTGCCGAAAGTGATTATCATTCTCAACCATAATCAGTTTTGCCATTGAAGCATCTTGTAACTAGGTTAAGTAGAATCACACACTTGACCACATTTTAAACGACATAGTAACAACTCAAACTCAGCAATTATACTGCCAATTTAAACTCAAAACATAAAACTTTATAACCTTCGAATTGAATCAATAAAACCTAGCCTTAAAGGTGTATGAAGAACCGTATCCTAGCATATCAATTGAATCAATAAAACCTAGCCTTAAAGTTGTATGAAGAACGTAGAGGCTTCAATTTCATAGCGCCAAAACTAATATACCCTCAAATCAGAGTTCTAATTTTGCTAATGGCGGGCTAATATTCCCCCCATTTTGGTGAGTTACAGAAAACTATAGTTTACAAAACAAGCCCCCATGTTCAATCTTTTATACACTTACCACTTTTTCTAAAATCATGTCTAAGTAGTATGTAATGGGGTGGGGCATAAACGAGCCGAGTAATGTCAAGCTCGAATTCTAACTCGACTTGACTATAAAAAATGGGGCTTGAAGCTTGAGTCGAGCTCGATCGAGCTTAAAATTCGGAGCTCAAACTCGAATCATCATCTAAAACTCGAGTTTGACCAATTTGACATTTCAAGCTCGAGCTCAATAAACAAATGTCATACTAATCTCGACTTAACTCGATTCATATGCATGATTGATGAGGCGAAAAGTGTTACGCTTTTAGGGGGTCATTTAAGCCCTAATCCGTAATTATTTGATCAAATATTGCCTTAAATCATTCCTTTTGTCATTTTAGGTACTTTGGAGAGGAATTCTGGAAAAGGAAGCATTTTGGACGTTTTTGGAGCATAAAAGTGAAGAAAACGACAAAGTCTCAAAATATGCTGGAAATTGTACCTGACGGCGTCACGCTTTACCAGGTGACGGCGCCACTCTTTGACAACAAGGTGGATTATTTTTTGCACTAGACGCCCCAGAAAGATTTTGAGATTTAACACGTGACGGCGTCACATGTTACTGGATGTAGGTCGTCACGTTTTATCACAAAGGGAGACGGCCCAGAGAGTTTAAAGGGGGACGGCGACAGAGTTTGATCTGAGCAATCCGAGGAATGTTTAAGCGGCGAGGTGACGGCGTCACACCCTATAAGGTGACGCCGTCAAATTGTAAATTCTATATATATTCGTCTAATTTTCATTCATTAGTGTGCAACTTTTGGGAAAAACCCTAGCTCGTGTTTTACAGTATTTTTAAGAGTTTTTCACCCTTGAAACTTGGATGCTTAATTAAAGATAAGTCCTTTTCCAAGTCAATCAATATGTCTATGTGTTGTTTGATTATATATTATGTTTGTCTTTCAATTAACATGCTAGGCTAGGTCTTTACTATGTTTGCTTGGATCTAATGAAACCTAGCTANTCATTCAATATGTCTATGTATTGTGTGATTATATATTATGTTTGTCTTTCAATTAACATGCTAGGCTAGGTCTTTACTATGTTTGCTTGGATCTAATGAAACCTAGCTATTGATTATATGTTGTTGGTTTGTTTGTGATTATAGTGGGTGGGTGAAGTCGATGTTAGGCTTAAGAAAACTGGCTAACCTCCTATACGGTAACTTACTTGAACGTCTTAAGAAACATGAATCAGATGTGTACTACGATTATATGGTTGTATTTAATGCGTGAGCGAATTCTAATGATCCCATGTTAGGAGCTTTTAGTCGGCTCGACATACGAGTGAAGTAGGAGCTTATAGAGTTAGGGAAGATCGTAGACGGCCCTACGAATGGTTTAAAGGAATACAACCCATCATCCACACAATTACAACAAACCAATTAACATATAAAAGATAGCTAGGGAGTAAGGAAATCTAAGTAAATACATTTTTCTCTCATATAAGTTTCACAACCACTTTAATTTTCTTGTTCTTTTATTTTAATTGCAAAAGTAGTTATTTGGGTTAGTTGACTAGCAACTAATTCCGCCCACTCTTCCAAAACCCGAGATTTTTACTTGCTTTCATAAAACACAAAAATACAAAAAGAATCATCCCTCAACCCTTAGACCTAATTAGAGTAGCTTTTCAAGCCTGACGACACTATTCCCCGAGAGAACGATCAATCCCTTGGTGCTTGCCACTTCACTATACTACATCGGTCAAGTACACTGCCTGGTGGGGGTTGTAAGCTTCTCAAGATCCCTTGAAAGGTAAAAACTAAGTGCAAAGGTTGCAAAACCCACGCATCAATGATGCCTTATATTTAAATGATAATCAAGTAATTAGATATATATGTGAATGGAAAAAATGTAATTTAACCTGAACCCGATAAGGCTCGCGAGAGTTACGAGCCAAGTATATTGAAGCTTGAACTCAACTCTAAATATTACTAGACTAGATCGATCTTTACTTTTCAAATCGAGTCGATTGTTTTTCGTGAGTCAATCACGAATATCTCTTTAGTTCTCTCGTCTCATTATATCAGTAACCAGCATAGATTGAGCTTATCAGCGGTCAATGTTAGGAATACGCTTTTTGTATAAGAAAGATTCGGTCACCCCAGATATGATTAAGCATTGTTTAGCTCGTAGTAGTTACAATAGTTAGTTAAACGTAGTTTAGAAGTAGATTAGTTCGCGGAAGAAGGACGGGTCTTTACCCACTGTATACCTGATCCGCAGCCCAAGTGGCACGCCCAAGTGGCAAAACCCATGTACATATAAATACCCTCTCCATCGTTGGAGAGGGTAAGCGTTCTCATAATCTCATTTCTTTTTTTTATTGGTTTTCTCTCCAAGGCTTCATCTCTTTCTCTCTCTAACTTTCTCTCTCTACATTTCTTTCTTCTTTTTCTTATATACAACGAACCAAACCACAAGTATAAACGTGTTTGTGATGTTATCTAGTGTTCTACAATTGGTATCAAGAGCCATGGTTACATCCTAGGGATTGTAGGACTTGTGGTGTATGGTTTGTTTTGGTTTCTACTAGTTTAGGGTGGTTTCTACTCATTTTGGAGCTTGTTTGTGGTGATTCTTGTGTTCTTTCTTGTACTTCTAGGATTAGAGGGGTTAGATTCATCTAGTTTATCAGTTGGTTGGACTAAATCTAACGTTTGAGTAGTGTACGAGTTGTTTTGAAACTTTTTTTTGGCAGCGGTTTGCTCTACGGTAAAGTGTTCTTCGCAGCGGTTAAGTTGGGACTTTAGCGGTTAGCAATAGCGGTTAGGACAAGTAGTGGAGCGAACATTACGTTGTACTTTGTACTGTTTCAGCGGTTAACTTCCAACGGTTTACTCTTCAGCGGTTAAGTTACCAGCGGTTTACTATTCAATGGTTACTTACTAGCGGGTACTCTGTCAACGGTTACTATTGTCAGCGGTTTAATAATCAGCGGTTACTATTCCAGCGGTTAAGTTTCAGCGGTTATTACATCAGCGGTTTTCTTTCAGCGGTTACTTGTTAGCGGTTACTGTACCAGTGGTTTACTTATCTTAGCGGTTTTCCTGGTTGACTTTAGTAAAATCCCGGGAAAGAATCGATTTCTCGGTTTAAGTCACGTGTGTTGTAAAATCCCGTCTAAGACCTTGTCATCATGACTAATGTAACATCTATTGATGATATCCAAGCTGCTGGGTCTGACACTCGACCTCCAATGCTAGAAAGAACGGACTATGAGTCTTGGTCACAAAGAATTCGCTTGTATTGTCAAGGCAAAGAAAATGGGGAGAACATTCTGAAATCAATTGATGAAGGGCCGTTCCAAATGGGCACTACCAGAGATGTTATCTCCACTGGTGATGATGGGACAGTCACCCTAGGAATTGACAGACCTCATACGTACAATGATCTGAATGAAGCTGAAAAGAAACGATATGATGCTGACATTCGTGCTTCAAACATTGTGGTACAAGGGCTACCAAAGGACATATACAAACTGATTAACTTCAACACTGAGGCCAAAGCTGTTTGGGACAATGTCAAAATGTTGCTAGCTGGTTCAGAATTAACAAAGGAAGATCGTGAGTCTCAATTGTACGATGAATTCGAGCACTTTAAGATGAACCCTGGTGAAAGCATCAATGATTACTATGTCAGATTCCACAAGCTTGTGAATGACATGAGAATGATCAGAATGACAATGCCCAACATCCAACTCAACTCAAAGTTCGTCAATAACATGTCGCCAGAATGGGATCGATTTGTCACGGCTGTGAAGCTAAACAAAGGTCTCAGAAACACCAACTATGAGCAACTCTATGCTTATCTACAACAACATGAGAAACATGCCATGTATGATCGTCAGCTAAGAGAAAAGTTTCATCCCTCAAATGATCCTCTTGCTCTAATCTCCAGTGCTCAAGGTTTCAACCAATTCTCAGCTGACTTAATCAACCCTCCAATCACTACTCAAGCAACACAGAATCAGTCTTCTCTTGGTCAAGCCTCAATGCAATCAGCAAGTGTCAAAACCAACTCACAAGAATCGGGAAATTCCTACATGGACAAGAGAATTGATAACCTCTCCAATCAAGTCTCTCTACTGGTTCAACACTTCAGAAGCACTCTTCCTCAAACCAACAATCAACTCAGAACCTCATCTAATCCACGTAATCTTGCTGTTGTGGAAGATGGGCGTGTTGTGGTTCAAGGAAGACAAAATGTCCGAGGAAATGCTCAGAACAGAATGGGAAATGGCAATCAAGGACAAGGAAGGCAAATCAAGTGCTACAATTGTGGTGGGCTAGGTCATATTGCAAGAAACTGCACTGAACCAAAACGTCCTCAGAACTCCGACTACTTCAAAGATAAGATGCTGTTGATGCAAGCACAAGAGAATGGTGTTAAATTGGATGAGGAACAGCTGCTCTTTCTTGCTGGTGATGAAGGAAACTCCTTTGATGCTGATGTGGATGATCAACCAGTCCAGGATCTTGCTCTAAATGACCCGAACATCTTCCAGGCTGAAGATTGTGATGCATTTGATTCTGATGTTGATGATGAACCTACTGCACAAACCATCTTTATGGCCAAGCTTACATCTGCAGTCACATCGGCAAATCAATCAGGATCTTCCAAATCATCCATCATTTCTGAGGTACTCAAATTATATGACACATATGAAACAAGTGCCATTCCAACGATACTCGATGAGGTTCATCAAACTAGTATTGTCACGCCAGATGATGTTGGTTTGAAAAACACTAATGTTTTCTCAAAACAACAACATATGGATAACAATAAAGAGTCTGATGAATCTAGTAGAGCATCTGAAGATACACATGTTGACGATGTGATGCACAATCAAAGGACTCATAACGAAGTAAAACACACCGACACTATTGATTCAAATTCTGCTGATATGGGTAATAGCAATGTTGTCCCATATGAGCAATACTTGAAACAAAGTGTCGAGACTGCTTTACCAAGTGATGACTCTTCCGTTAATAATGATACATGTGAATATGATGAAAATACTGCTGTTATACCTGATGACTCCTTAACCACTAGGATTAATATTCTCAAAGATCAGGTGAATATGTATCAACAACGTGCAAAATTTGAGTTAACCGAACGTGAACAGAAAATGAATTGGCAAATGTGTACATATATTACCGAAAGGAATTTAAAGGAAGAAGAGTTAAGAGGGGAAATCAAATCGATCAAACTGTTAAACAAAAACAGGAGATTCAAAATAGTGTCAATACACTAAAATTAGATTTTCAAAGTAAGGAAGCCAAACTTCTAAACGATTTTTCCCAATTAAAGGCCTTAAAGAACAAGCTTGAAAACAAATTGTACACACAAGGCCAAACCATTCAAACTGCTCAAATGATACAAAAGCACATTAAGCTTCGTGATAAACATAGTGATAAGGATACAGGTGTGCCTAAAACTAATTTTCTTATGAGCGTTAGTGCCTCTCAACCTGCCTTATATGACTATAATGTGATGCTTAAGCCCAATCATGATTCCCCTGACGTGCGTGATACAGAAGAGATTGTTGAAATTGAAACAGAAAATAGGAAAAGACTTGAGGATAAGATGAAGTATCCCATGAGCATTGCAAAGCGTGTTAATATCAAGCCCCATAACTACTATGAGCAGAACCGATTGACTGTCTTCGTGCCCCAAACTAGGTTAACCCCTGAACAGATTTTTTGGGCCTTAGATGTGGAAAAAATGAAAGCTGAACTTCTTATGGCTACCACTCCCCTTAAGTTTGCTAAACCAACGGTGTATCCTCCCAATACACCCATGAACCTAGTTCAGATAGCACTTCCCACTCAATGTAAAAATCTTATTAGCATGTATGTACTGTATCAAATGTTTGCGGATTTTGACAAAACATGTAAAAAGAGGATTACTCCAATAGGAATTACTGAGGGGGAAAGGGGTTTTGAAGTTACAAAGGAATGCTATCTCACAGAAGTCATTCCATTTTTTAAACAAATCAAAAACCATTTTGAATACATGGAAACGTCCCTTAAACTAGAGATCAATGAAATGAAAGAGGTGTTTAAAAACGAGGAAAGTGAAGGAAAACAAACTGTAATAGATCTTCAACATAGTGAAATTGCGAGGAAGATTGCTCTCATCATGAATGATAATTTGATTGCTATGTGCATTGCTCAGGATGTGTTTTATACTGCTACTGATTCTTCTTTAACT
>LBNU01033828.1:3313-23676 GCA_014162995.1 Artemisia annua
GGTTAAAAAGAATATATGCAATTTTCTTAATTGTGAAGGCTTCTGGTTGTTATCCTTTCAGTACTTGGCGAGACAAAAGACAAAAACGAAAGTCGGTTGTACATGCTTGGAACAAAAACAAATGCATAACATTCTTTATATATACGTTACAAATTACATGACTAGGATTAGTTTTAGTTAACTTAGGATAGTATTTAATTAGTTTATATAATGATTTTTTTTTTATTATTATTTTTTTATAAGGTGTAGTTCATAATGTCATGTTAATAATAATTCCAACTTAGGATAAATTTAAAACGGAGCAAAAATTATAGTTTAGAAATGTGGGGTTTTACAACTCTTCCCCTCTAAAAAGAAGAATTTCGTCCGCGAAATTGACATCGCAAGGTTAAACGGAGTCGTAGCAAACCACAAAAGATCGTCACAAAATAACCTCACGCTCGGGGAAGTTCTTCCAACAAAATCTTCACAACGGAAATAGTTTCTCATGACTCGATCCTGACATACTTGGATAGCCCCAGGCTTTCCAATAGAATACAAATCACAACCAATTTGATTCAACGAATGGGAAATAAAGGTGTAGCAGATGACATATGATAGATAAATTCCTACAAGGAGATACACTAAACACACATATTCCTGCTAAGCAAAAATGGAGATAGCGCTAACCGATAATTCTTCGTCAATTTCTACCAAATTCAGAATGAACAAAGAAACTTGCCATAGTCGAAGGAACAAATCGGATCATCAAACGTATCCAGAATCACGAAATGGGTAACATATTCATACTAACGTTCTAAATCACGAATCGGAGTATCAAAACGTATCAAGGTATAACCGAAAAGATAGAATAATCGTGCGAATAAGAACGAATCCAAGATCTAACGTGTCGCGAACCAAAACTTCTTCCATGCCAAGACGTCTAACTCTTCGAGCTGGAAATTCTCTGTTACGATCACTGCAGGCGCGCCATGTAGCTTGAGTAATCTTCTGCCGAATGAAATCCCTGCCGATCTTCCAAGCAAGCCGCCCAGTCAATGCTCCACTATAACTCCACTTGTGTTGTCTCTCCTCTTATGCGTGGAAATCTCCGATGTAGTCATCACCGTCTTCATACCATCCCGTCCAGCTCCAGCTTCAAGACTCTATACATATTAGTACAACTAAAATGAATAGAGTAGATAGATCTTGTGCTTCACTTAAAACTACTTCCTTCCGTGTTGTATAAGACCATAGCTAAATCTCTTTCCTCCTTGGTAGAAACCAAATTTCTCCCTAGCTTCTCAAACTTCTTCTCTCATTCTTTATCCCGAAAAAGTTACTCTTCAAAAACATCACATAGAGCTTCTTCTGACATAGAGATGTTAACACCAAAATGAAGGTGATCCTCGTGTTTCTCTTTCGTCTCTGAACATATCAAAATTTCATACAATGAAAATCTGTCCAAATATTCATGAAAGACACGATTTATTAAATCCATAGGAATAGTCAGAGCAGTTGCCAATACAATTGGCATCACAACACTTATAAGATTCATAACGTATACGAAAAGAAGTTCTAGGAACACACGCTCCTTTACACAAGACATAACATGATTAAGCTTCAAGAATCAATCCACAACTTCATGCTATCTTCATTCTTCTCCACAAATAGAACAAAAACACATCAAGGATACACAGCGAACATTCCAAGTAATCCGAATAACTCTCGAGGCAAGTCTCATCAATGAAATATCTACACAACCACGAGGGATTAACGCACAATTTTTCAAAACAGAGGTGATCAAGAACGATTATCAGGTTGGGAACCATGGTGCAGAATTTTGAATTTCATGAATCGACAAAGATGACAAAGATAACATGACCGTTATAAGCATCTCGATGCTTACTCAGCAAATCCATATCTAGGATACTATTGAATCGAACATCTCCAACGTAACCAGATTAGCAAAACGAAAATCATCTTCAAATATCTCCAGAACGCATCGAACAAATCGAATATTCATGATGGAAGGTCAGAAGATTATCATAGAGATAGAATACGTAGGGCAAAACCAATAGTGTAGAAAAAAAACAAAGTAAGGAAGGCCACAGAATGTGTTGAACACATCGGATTCATAAGCACGCGAATTCTCTGAACGGAACAAAAAGGCATCTAAATGAATGGCAACGAATCAAATATTGAGATTCAAAAAGGAAGTGATAACTTCAGGAAATGAAACCTATAAGGCATTACTACAAAATTCTCAAAGCATTCTTAAACTTATGTTGCATAAATCTTCTGAATCTCCAGAATGAATGTTCTTGAAAAGGCTTAACTAAAAGCAGAGGCAGAATCAGAGTGATGCGGAAGCAAGATGACTAACCAACGTCTAATCTCATAATCTACCCCATCCTCACCGGTCATTCTAAAGTTCCTAAGGGGAGAAACCTAATGCAAATCCTTCCAAGGTTAAACTGTAAGCTTCTAAAGTGCAAAGTTATGGGTCAAAATCTTCACAGGTCATAACTTAGGTACTACAAGTCGAAGCCTAGGCTCTGATACCATAATTGTAACACCCCAACCCGACAAGGATCAAAATGTCACATTATGGTGCCAAATCAGAACATACAACGTAAGCGGAAGACTTATAAACATAAAGTTACAAAGGATATTCTAAGGATACAAAAGAAATACTAACTCTATACAAAAATGAGAATACAAATCCAAATCAATAATCTAATCGAGTCCAAGTCCAAGTCTAATCCAGATGTAATGGGCTTTTAATCATCGAGGTAGTCCACTAACGCTCCTAGCACTCTTCACCCAAACCCAGCTTCCAACCTAAAACCTGCCGCAGGAAAGGAAATGCGGCTGAGCTTAAAAAGCCCAGTGAACAGATATATAACAAAGCAAACGGATAAACGAAACGTATATAAGTGTGAGAAACAGGACATCATAAGCTTCTGCTGAAAGGAATATCATCTGTCAAATGCATAAGAGATCAACAATCAACTGCACCAATATCAAAATCATAGAGGAACGAAGCATCGTAGAGATATCAACGTAAGCATAATCATAAGAGAATGATGAGCACGTATGAACAAAGGCGTGTCTACCAGAGTCACTCGAATAGACACATAGAAATATGGAAAGCCACGAGCCGACCTACCCGAGACACTCGAATAGGTCTCATACATACATACATACATAATCAATAACCACATATCAAAGGATACGGAGAGGGGAGACCTCTCGGTACCACATGGAAGAGCGACCTCCCAAACGTGAAGGAGTATAGAGCACATACCCAATTCACCATACATATATCCATATCATAACCATACATAAACATAAGTGCTAGGATGCATCCATACGCCCCCCATACATACATACATAAACATACATGCACCCTGCTCGCAGGACAGGTATACACATATCATAAATGGCCAGGAGATCTCATAATCATAATCATATCATACAAAGTGGGGACGCCGTGGATCAATCACACCTCCACATAAAGTGTCATACCATCGGTGCCTCGATGACACGCCCATGGTACCTCCATGAGTAGTTAGAAAACTCGGGCATAAGAAGCATACATACATACATATAATCATAGCAGCATATCCAAATCATAGCATAACATAATCATAATCAGAGGAATATCAAATGAATGTGAATCGTTTGCCGAATAGATCATATCAAGTAATCATAGCAATGGAATCATAGCAATGGCTTAGGGAATCATAACGAATCAAAAATCAAGATCAAGTCATGAGAGAGAAAGCACCCTTACTGAAAAAGGGTAGAATATCTGTACCTTATCGAAAGCAAATAAGAACTAAAGATGGTCACAAAGGAATGACAACTACTCCCGCTTCACCGGAGCTACACGAATATGATAATCATGTATTATTTTATGTTCATAGAATCAGGTTACTTATTTTAGTATGCGTTCCATTTAAAGTAACTTTCTATTTTTATTAAGTTTTCATAATTAGTAACATTAGGGAAGTATCCATTAATTAGCCAACTTAGGGGTTTACAAATGATAATTGGTTAACTTATAGTTTAATAAGACAAATATCATAGTTTAGGGCTTTATAGTTAATTTAGTAAAATCTAGGATTAAACGTGACAAATTCCAAAGTTTAGGGTTAAAAGTGACAACTTATTAAATAAATCACAATTTAGACTTAACTAATACTTCATGCATGCAATCCCTTCGTATGAACTTATTACAGGAAAATAGCCGAAAACGATTCGCACTTCATTACTAGTTCCAAGATTCCTTTTGTGATTATACAAGTTATGTGTTACGTACCCTTGATAGATCGACACTCACGCACCCTCGGTATCATTGTATTCAGCGAGCAAGACACTAAACCCGACCAATAAACTCAACCAACGCAACTCTAGTGAGACAAAAGCATAGCAAGGGATTTCTAGGCCAGAAGGGCATGTGGTGAGGCGGTTTTAAAGGTGGTGCGAGGGGAAAACAAACAAGCAGCCAATGACAACAAACCAGCCCCCTAAACATGATTAGTAACAATTGAAGAACAGGTTCAAAATTCACTCAAACATCACACAAAAACAACCCACACACATCAGTTTTTAACGAGCCAAAAGTAAAGCGAAACCTCACATAAAATTATAACTCTTGCGTTAAATAGGCAGCCTAGAGTTTCTGATTTTTAGCGCCACATTAATGACCATTTATAACAGGTTTTTAGTGCTTGATTAGTGATATATTAGGGTCGATATAGGGCTGGAACAAGTGACACAAAACAGTTTATACTCACGACACAAAACAGTTTACATAGGCGTATATGGTTGTGATTTATGTGGCTTTATAACATGTAAACTTAGGCATGATTCAATAGGTTCTACAGCATGTTTATTGGTCTTGCTTTAGAAGGGCTATAGGTCGAATATAGAGGCTGCTGAAGGACACAAAACTACTTACAAAACTCGACACAAAACCAGTTTGTATAGACGCATTTATATGAGTTCAGGTGACAAGAAAACGAGGCAATAAAGTATATATATATACTAACATGATTTCAAGAGGTTTCTGAGCATGGTTCTTACAGTTCCTTAGCATGTTGATAAGCCTTGTTTGCACATATGACATGTCGACTTAGTGATGCCGAGACAAGGAGACTAAAGAGAGTAAGGTACACGGATCGATACTACACCAAAGGCTGGAACAAAGTCGACACCAACTTGCTATCACTTCCT
Source organism: Artemisia annua (assembly GCA_014162995.1). Taxonomy (NCBI): domain Eukaryota; kingdom Viridiplantae; phylum Streptophyta; class Magnoliopsida; order Asterales; family Asteraceae; genus Artemisia; species Artemisia annua. Next base: position 8,537 of record LBNU01033828.1, read on the forward strand.
CTTGATCTTGGCAGCAGACGAGTGAGTTTTTGTGTTTAGTTTTCTGGTTGTTGTGCAAGGAGAGAAACAAGAAGGCGGTTTGTGAAAGGAGGGGAAAAACGTGTTAAGTGATATAGGTAATCACATAGGTGGTTAAAAAGAATATATGCAATTTTCTTAATTATGAAGGCTTCTGGTTGTTATCCTTTCAGTACTTGGCGAGACAAAAGACAAAAACGAAAGTCGGTTGTACATGCTTGGAACAAAAACAAATGCATAACATTCTTTATATATACGTTACAAATTACATGACTAGGATTAGTTTTAGTTAACTTAGGATAGTATTTAATTAGTTTATATAATGATTTTTTTTTTTTATTATTTTTTTTATAAGGTGTAGTTCATAATGTCATGTTAATAATAATTCCAACTTAGGATAAATTTAAAACGGAGCAAAAATTATAGTTTAGAAATGTGGGGTTTTACAATCCGTACTGTTCTCAGTCTTTTTGATTTATCTAAGACTGTCTACATGCATCAGCCACCGGGATTTGTGGACTATCGGTACCCCCATCATGTTTGTCTTTTACAGCGATCTTTATATGGACTGAAGCAAGCACCTCGTGCTTGGTTTCAAAGGTTTGGAGGTTATGCCACACGAGTCGGGTTTTACCATAGTCGCTGTGATTCTTCACTATTTATTCTTCGACAAGGCTCTTAGGTTGCTTATCTACTTATTTATGTGGATGATATTATCCTTACAGCTTCTTCTACAGCCCTCCTTCTGCAGATTATTTTCTTGGAATCTCTGCTACTCAGCATTCGACAGAAGTATTTCTCTCTCAACCAAAATATGCTCTCCAGCTTCTTGAGCGTGCACATATGGCCAACTGTAACCCTTCTCGAACTCCAGTTGACACAGACTCCAAACTGGGTCCCGAAGGTGTTCCAGTTCAGGATCCTACCTTATATCGAAGTCTTGCAGGTGGTCTCCAGTATCTTACTTTCACACGACCAGACCTATCTTATGCAGTGTAGCATATTTGCCTTTATACATGATCCTCGAGAGCCACATTTAGCTGCCCTTAAACGTATCTTACGATACGTTCGAGGGACTTTGGAGTTTCGTCTTCACTTATATTCATCCTCTGCTACTTCTCTTGTTGGATATACTGATGCAGATTGGGCGGGTTTCTCATCCACACGACGGTCTATTTCAGGATACTATGTTTTTCTGGGTGATAATCTACTATCTTGGTCTTCCAAACGACAACACACACTCCCAGTTCTAGTGCCAAAGCTGAGTACCGGGGAGTTGCTAATGTTGTAGCTGAGACAGCATGGCTTTATAACCTTCTCCGNTTGTTGGATATACTGATGCAGATTGGGCGGGTTTCTCATCCACACGACGGTCTATTTCAGGATACTATGTTTTTCTGGGTGATAATCTACTATCTTGGTCTTCCAAACGACAACACACACTCCCAGTTCTAGTGCCAAAGCTGAGTACCGGGGAGTTGCTAATGTTGTAGCTGAGACAGCATGGCTTTATAACCTTCTCCGTGAGCTACATTCTCCTCTATCTACTACAACCCTTGTCTAGTGTGACAACGTTAGTGCCATCTATCTATCTGCCAACCCTGTTCAACATCAACGGACGAAACATATTGAGATTGACATACATTTCGTCTATGACATGGTTACCGTTGGTCAGGTGCGCGTTCTACATTTACCTTCACGCTATCAGTATATAAATATCTTCACCAAGGGACTTCCTTCAGCCTTATTTGAGGAGTTTAGATCCAGGTTGAGCGTTTGCCTTCCTCCCGCTCCGCCTTCCTCCCGCTCCAACTGCGGGGGAGTATTAGTCGATATATTGTATAGAGGCCCTTTAGTGTATTCTATGTATTTAGGCCTAGCCCAAATGTAATTAATCTAGAATCATCTCATGTATCTTATATATTTGTAAGTTGTTTTGAAAGCAAGCCATATTCACTAATCAATAATACAAATGATTGGCTATTTATCCCTTAATGGGTTCGATCATGTGTTTTTAAGATCACCAAGCCCTAGTTGTTTGTGGTGGTTAATCGTGAAGCAAATACTAGCATCCTAGCGTATCTCAGTGACATGTAGTGTGAGCAACTTGTAGAGGTGGTTATTTTAATCACTAACGGTTTCAAAAATTCAAGATTTATTATATATTAATCTTTATTGATTAATTAAAGATTAGTAATTTTATGTGTTTATTTTATGGTTTAATCAATATGAAATCCCAACGGTGGTATCACAAGTCATCTCGTTTGGTGTTATGGGTTACACATAGAGTTGCTTGCTACGCTAATTAAACACATAAATTAATTGTTATGACAATAATATGCATTATTGTCATTTAATTAAATCTTGATCTTGTCAATATATTAATAAGATTAAAAGGGGTTAGGAAAATTAAAAGATTCCGATCCTAAGGCTGACGCGGTCATAGTTTATGACGCTTATGCTCCACTTGGTACCAAGCTCGAAAACCTTGTTGGAGCCGTAGATTCTCCAATTGGGGAAGACTCATTCTTGAGTTTTAGAGCATTACTTGTTTTATTGCTTTCCATTAGAGTATGTCTTCACCTCTACCCTTTCTTCTGTCTGTTTTAATTGCTTATACGTTCTATTCCTTGTGACTTGTTTTACATATATGCTATTGATAACAGACTAATTACTTATATCGAAGCTTACTTGTTAAGATCGTTTAAGCTCAGGTTGTTTAGACCTCATCTAGGGATTACACAATAATAATGATTAAGAACAATGCACAGTGGAATAAATAAGAATGTCATTATTATTGAACAAAGGTTTCTTCGTCATCATCTCTAACACTAACAAACAAACATCTACAGCCCCAATACTACGTGATCAAGTGTAGTACGGTTACCTAACAATAACAGGGATCAATGATCCTTGAGGCTAATACCAAACACACTAGTCTAGGCATTTCCAGCCCTAGACACACACACACACGTTTTACTGATGTTACATTGTGACACACTTGAATGATAAACCTAATTCCCTGTATCTCTTTATATAATAAGGATACTAGGGTTACAAAATACTACGAAGGACTAAATTGTAAAACTTCTTTGTAAAGCAAGTCCCTTGTATTTTGCATTGTCTTCATTCTTCACTTTGTCTTCTTAAGTCCTTCATCTTTCATATTTTGTCAATATCAACTCAAGTATAAATCCCAATATTACTTTTAATTAAATCGTGGGTTCCATCAAGCTACTGAGGTTGTGGATCATTACTCGAAGCTACCAGGATATAGCTTTCTGAATATCGTGAGATTTAATTATTGTCAGTTAATATACACACTTAATTCCTTGCGACCGGTTATGTGTTATGTGTAAAAACCTGTTTTTTACACTTAAACGGATTATAAACTATTGTACTATGATTTTATTAAATCACGGGTTCCATCAAGCTATTGAGGGTGTAGATCATTACTCAAAGCTACAGGATATAGCTTGCTGAATACTGTGTGATTTAATAAATTTTAACTATAAGATACATAAAGTTTTGTGATTTTATTAATGATCTTTGATCATATCAAGATCTACGGTTTTGTGTGGTCTTTTCCCGCACCACTACATGCTTTGGCATATAAGGGAATTATTGGAAGAACTTTGGTCTTTTGACTTGTTCAGAGTACAATATAGGGTTCTTGACCACTCTTTTCCTGTGATATTAGTACACCTAATAANACAATAACAGGGATCAATGATCCTTGAGGCTAATACCAAACACACTAGTCTAGGCATTTCCAGCCCTAGACACACACACACACGTTTTACTGATGTTACATTGTGACACACTTGAATGATAAACCTAATTCCCTGTATCTCTTTATATAATAAGGATACTAGGGTTACAAAATACTACGAAGGACTAAATTGTAAAACTTCTTTGTAAAGCAAGTCCCTTGTATTTTGCATTGTCTTCATTCTTCACTTTGTCTTCTTAAGTCCTTCATCTTTCATATTTTGTCAATATCAACTCAAGTATAAATCCCAATATTACTTTTAATTAAATCGTGGGTTCCATCAAGCTACTGAGGTTGTGGATCATTACTCGAAGCTACCAGGATATAGCTTTCTGAATATCGTGAGATTTAATTATTGTCAGTTAATATACACACTTAATTCCTTGCGACCGGTTATGTGTTATGTGTAAAAACCTGTTTTTTACACTTAAACGGATTATAAACTATTGTACTATGATTTTATTAAATCACGGGTTCCATCAAGCTATTGAGGGTGTAGATCATTACTCAAAGCTACAGGATATAGCTTGCTGAATACTGTGTGATTTAATAAATTTTAACTATAAGATACATAAAGTTTTGTGATTTTATTAATGATCTTTGATCATATCAAGATCTACGGTTTTGTGTGGTCTTTTCCCGCACCACTACATGCTTTGGCATATAAGGGAATTATTGGAAGAACTTTGGTCTTTTGACTTGTTCAGAGTACAATATAGGGTTCTTGACCACTCTTTTCCTGTGATATTAGTACACCTAATAAGTTGAAAAATTGTTTTTTGCAAACTTGTGTAACAAAGATGTATGCATGCTTCTTTGTACACAATTTTTATTACATGTTTTGACAAAAATTATGTGATACTCTATTTGCAATTTAAGTCTATGTCATCCAAGTTTAAGAACACTTGTGATTGCCTTTTGCTCTTCGTGAGACGTGAATGAATTGCAACCCAAGGTGTTTATTCTCTGGCATGAGACCTAGAGTTATTTATACATGTTCTTTAATTAGACGACTTAATTGAGTCAAGCGGTGAGATCCTTGAGCCCAAGGCATAGGATGACACAAAACATACATGATACTAGTAGCTTGTACTCTAGTGTCATAAGTCTCATAAATCAAAGAGTTACACTTATAATGAAATTGTCGCACACCGCCTATCTCTTGTACCCACAAGACTTACCAGAGTAGTATGAACTACCATGATGAGTGGGGGTTCAAGAGGATCTTAGTCTTTTAGTAAATTAATTGTTTTTTCTTTAAAAACAATGGTAGTTAATTTCTAAAAGAATCAATTATCAAAAATACTAAAATTTAAACTTCACTGCTACTTATATATTGCAACGTATACTGTAAACGATGGTTTGTCCTTTTCTTGGAAAAGACAAACTGAGTCTCTTTTCCTTATAAGAAAGAAAGGAACATATTCTTATTCATTTTCTTTGCTAAAAAAATAAATAAAATAAAATAAAATAAAAAAGATTGAATTTACCCCAAATTCTAATCAAACTCATAAGTAAACATATTTATGAAATCGTTTTGCCTTGCAAAAGTCAAACGTTTAAGTATGGTTATTAAATATTAATGTCTTGTTATTAGCGATACATCTTATGAGTTGTAATTAGGAAATTGAAATATTACTGCAAAATTGTAAAAGCAATAACTAGCATTATTAACCTAGTTGTTTGCTTTAACCCAATAAAGGTACTACACCCTTGTGGCAAGGTAGGCCAAGTATGGAGGAATTGCATGCCAATTTCAAGTTATTAGCATAGATGGCTAGTCCATCGTTTATGTCATAGAACTTGACACACTCCCTTGAATATATAAGTACATGCTTACTTGTTCACATTAGCAATAATGTGTAGATATTCAAGATAAGGAAAGTCAATAAATTGCCATTTGCTTCTCACCATTAGGAAAACACTTGTAATGTTTGTCTAATTCAGTGGGAGTAATACAAGTTTATTTTCTAAGCTGGCTTTCTCATAATGTTATCTGATTCAGTGGGCTATGAGCTTGTCTACCTTATAGATGTCCCATATTATTTCTGACCTACCTAAAAATAATCAATTATGTTCCAAGTGTGATACTTTTTCATTTAGTACAAATCACTGCATCCTGTCTTATATGATAACTTGTCGGTTTTTGTAACGTTATCTATAAAATCATCATGCAAGATTACTTATTAATTGAACATGTTCTATATACAATTTTCATGTGGATCTGATTTGAGCTTGACTTAATTCATATTTTATATCTGACATAGTCATATTATCTATACAAACAAATGATTGTCACGTTGTTTTGTATACTTGCATAATGTTGCACCCTGCACAAGTGGGAGTGGGAGAAATCTTAATTGTGTGCAAGGAACAACATATAATAATATGACTAATGGTTTTCTTTGACCGCAAGGTAAAGAGGATTATAATCTACAGGACTTCTACACATAAAATGTATGTTGCCCTATTTAGAATGAGTGTCAAGATATGATGAAAAGCTACTTCTACATATTCACTAAATGATTTAGTTAGTATGATTATGTTTCCTTGCAAAGTCGTAATTATTCACTAAGTGTTTAGGCAATATAATTATGGTTTCTTGTAAAGTCATAATTATGAAGTAAACAATTAACTTGAAATTACTATTGAGACCAATAGTAGGCGTTCATAATTACTCTAGTTAAACATGTCTATGTCCTCTTGTATGACATGTGCATAAAGTTCTTTAATTTTTGAAAGACTTGCAACGTAAAGTAAGATGTTAGCTTGTTATGTCTTCTTGTTAAGACATGAACATGAAGTCCTTGAGTTGATCAATGGCTTATAACGTATAGTAAGATATTAAATATTTATGTCATCTTGTAAGGACATACACATAAAGTAAGTGACTTGGTCAACGACTTATAATATCTAGTATGTAATTGGTTTTCGAAATACTATGTATGCAATTTGGTTTGACCCAATTGGAAAGTATACGACCAAAAGAGTAGTAAGTTTTCTAAGGAATTGCGGTATAGTCTCACAATCCCAGTACTCATAGAATACCAATCTTTGTGGTATATCTAATGTGTCATATCAAACTCTTCTGACATTGTTTGATTATTGAAGACTTAAACTGCTTTAATCTCCAAAACTATCAGGGTTAAAAAATTGAGTATATGATGAGTGTGTAAATACTCATCATTTTTGTCCCATTTAAACTACAAAAACAACTAAAAACACACAGATATGCCACATAATACTACAAATATCCTTGGATTGTGTTTTTATGTGTTTCAGGTACAAAATGATTGAAAACAGATGAGAAATGAAGCAAAGTTTGAAGAAATAGCAAAAACAGTCCCTCAACTTTTAGAAAGTGTCATACTTGGTCCCTGGAGGTTTATTTTGAAGAAAAGTCAACAACAGTCCCCCAGGAATCAAGGAATGACATTTCTGGCCCTTGGATCACATTTTCAAACATTTGGCAGAATTGGTCCCTCAAGTTCAGAAAACTGCCAAATTAGTCCCTGGAGGTTTATTTTATTAAAAGTCAACAACAGTCCCCCAGGAATCAAGGAATGACATTTCTGGCCCTTGGATCACATTTTCAAACATTTGGCAGAATTGGTCCCTCAAGTTCAGAAAACTGCAAAATTAGTCCCTGGAGGTTTATTTTTGAAGAAATGACATCTAAAGTCCTTGGGAAATCAAAAGTTGTCAATATTAGTCCTTCGATTAAAGTTTTCAAGAATTGGCAAAACTGGCCCCTCAAGTTTCAAAATTGGCAGAATTGACCCCTGGGTATTTATTTTTGAAGAAAAATCATTCAAAACCCTTGGGAATTTGAAAGTTGGCAAGAAAGGTCCTTGGAATGATTTTGGAAAATTGGCAAAACCCACCCTTGATTTTCAGCAAATTACACTTTTGGTCCTTGTGCTATCTAAGCTATAAACCAAATGGATCCTTAGTTATTATTAAGCCCAAAACAACCAAATACCCTTTTATTTAACAACACCCAATCCACTCTACCCTTTTCTTTGGCCCAATCCTTCACAAGCCCAACTCCAAATCCAAAACACGCCCGTTGCTAATCCCCAGGTCAAACCTACGGTCAACACCCTTATCTTCCCGCCCAACTTGCAACCTGCAACTGCCACCCCTGCAACACCTACCACTTCTGCCCTTATTCCACACTCCAAACACTACAAGACAAACCTCATTAATGTTTCCTTCCTTATCACACTCTAACAGACCCAATTGGCAGTTAACCACTACATGCTTTGACATTCAAGAACAAAATACATAATCTTCTAAATGCACTTGCTAATGTCATACTAATTCTAAATATGTAAATGTTGAACCAAAGAATGACGTAACTCACATTCATAAATCTACAAGGATACCTCATGTACTTAAGTGATATTCTATATCAATGTTGATGGATATGAGTTAGAGGATCATTGTGAACCTGCTAACTATAGGGATACATTATCAGATCTTAAATTTGTTAAATGTCTCAAAACTATGAATGATTAGATGTAGTCCAAGAAAGATAATCACATTAGAACATGATTTGATCTTTCACCAAATGGCTAGACTATGAGGTTTAAAATGAGTTTCTTTTGAAGTAAGACTCATAAGGACAAAATTGTACACACATTAATGCACGCTTTATGATAAAAGTTGCACATTAATTATATAAAGATGATTAATTGTCATACTTTTTTTATATGAAATATGGTAATTGGATATCAAACTCCATTCATATTGATCACCTTTGCGAGGATGGTGTGTAATCAAAGGGATATGAATCCAAATAATCTTTTTTAAGTATACTAGATATTAGAATCCAAGTGTGGATTAGATCATGCATCTAGGAGCTGAGATCTTAAGTTTAATTGAAAAATCATTAATTTGATTTTGATTAAAATAAGATAACTCCTGAGTGCACCTAAGAGCAAGTGGGAGTACTATGTTTGTTCCTTAGATCTAATATGTCATGAAACATATTGAAAGTTATTTTCCATCCAAGCAAGAATTTATCCCTCGACTTGGAATATAGTTTTCACTTGAGAGATTTAGGAATTAGAACATACAATCTTAGAATAAATGTTTATTGTGATAAACATGTACGGTAATTAAGTATAACACAATGTAACATATCATTGAGCAAGTCTCAAAGGATATATTTCACTTGTGATAATTTAACACATGGATGGATACCTTGAGTTTTACTAAGGTTTCTTCATGTATATTAAATTATGTATGGGGCTAGCTGTAAATTTTGCATGAGTGCAAAGTGAGTTAACAACAACAGTATCTAAGTGAGAGTCTTTAGATGACTGTTAAAACAAATGTCTTATTTGAAGTTGTTTGGGTTACATAGATTCATTACTATGATTGGAGTCGTCCCTAGTAAAGACCTATGGATATTTATGTGACAATTCTGATATAATTAACATAGCCAATGAACCTGGTGGTTCAGAAAGGCACCAAACATTGCCAAAGAAAGGTTCAATCGTTTAAGAGCAAGTGTTATTGTATACACTGATGCTAGTCTGATTGAGTGGATACTTAATCCTAGTCATTGTAGGATTTCATCACGAATGATAATTGTTGCTAACTAAATATGCTCAGCTGAGGGCATTATTGCAATACACATTAAAGGATAAGAATAATTTACAATTTCAGAAGCTGTTGAGATGACTGTCTCATATAGGTGTTGTGTTGGCTTCAAACACCCTATGGAATGTACCATGTCAATACTAATGTACTAGAATGCGCACGTACAAAATGACGCTCATCATGTTAATCAAACTTTCACTATTGTAAGTTTTGAAATAAGTACTCTTAAAGTTTACTCAGATGACACTTAGCTGTAATGTACATACATGTTGAAAATGGTGAGGAACATTGGATTTCAACTTACTTATAGTCTCATGCAAATCTGTGATTAGTATTTTGATAATGGAACTGTAGGTAGTTGTATTATATAAAGAATTGATATACTTGGTATGATCGGTTTCATTAATACTACTGTGTTCTATATCTGCATGTTTAATCCATGAATAAATTTATTTATTCTAAATTTGTCCATTGTCGCTTAACGATATAGGAGTATGTTAAATTAAGACAAATGTGGGAGATTGTTTATATTCTTTGAATACTAAGGATGTGTCCGCTAAACTAACATGTTATCCACTTGCTATGGATATTGGACTTCCCCAAACCTGCGAGTTATCACTTTATGGATCGGCGTCATTAAGTGATATCTCGCAAATGGTTATTTTATTTGTCCTTTGACTTGAGATGCAAGCAGGTCTTGCATTAATGGATATTTCTTCTTGACTATAGTCAAACGCTGTCTTGAACAAGGTAGTTATAAAGACTATTCTCAGAAGTTGGTTGAAGCACATGAATGACACGTGCAGTAAAAATAGATTTTGCTCCTCCACTTGTCTTCTAGGGTATCATACTACTAGGTCCCTCGCTGAATTAATCAGATATTTGCATGGCCGTGCCCAAAGTGTAAATCAAGATAATACTTATTTTACGTTTGGTAATCTTGATTAATTTCTAAAATGAGAAACATAATAGTTAAACAATATGGAATGACTTTGATCCATAACCATAGTTCAACAGGTATCTGAAACAAAAGGATGATTTAAAATAGTAAACCATTTAACTGAGTTGTTTTACGAAATCGCACTCATGTATTTCTGGGAGCAATGGGGTGTTACTAGACGCTAACCATTGTTAGTATAAGTTATTAAGCTATGACACTCTCAATTGGGAGCTGTTGGTATATGCTCGTTGCATAATTAATATTTATACGGCTAAGAAATACGTGAGCCTATCGGGGGCACACACGTATACACGGATGATACATTATTATGTATTTAATATTATATGTCATGTATATTTATTAAATATATAATATGTTTCACGAAATAATTATTTAACGGTCGTTGGTTTACGCGTTAGACGTTATAAATTAACTAGTACACGTTAAATATAAAAGAGAGGGACTTAAATGTCGAAAAGCGAAACTCCCGGACCTCCTCCCAATTCGCCAGTTGTATCGAAGGATCTAGGAGGGGAGGAGCGTGTCGGTTTGGTGAAAGTTTAGGAGGTGAAAGTTTAGGAGGTGAAAGATCAAACTTGGTTGACAAGTTTGGTTGCTATAAAAGCAACCCTTGGTGCTTCATTTATTTTTGATTGTAATATATCATATCCTAAAGTCACACGACTAAAATAAACCCTAAACCAAAAAGTCACTTTTGCTTCCTCCTTTATTTGACTAATCAGCAGAGATGATGCATGGAATTAAACCATATGCATGGTTTCCATGCTATATCATACATATGCATGTGCATGGCATATTACATGCAAATGCATAGTATTTTGCCTTTTCATCATATACTGATGATTGGCTATTTATCCCTTATTGGGTTCCGATCATGTGTTTTCAAGATAACCAAACCCGGTTGTTTGTGGTGGTTAAACGTGAAGTAATCACTAGCATCCTAGCGTATCTCACTGACGTGTAGCGTGAGCAACTTGTAGAGGTGGTTATTTTAATCACTAACGGTTTCAAGAATTCAAAATTTATTATTTATTAATCTTTATTGATTAATTAAAGGTTAGTAATTTTATGTGTTTATTTTATGTTGTTAATCCATTAAACACAAACTAGATCCATCCGCTGTGTACTCATAGTATTGATGGTTTATCAATATGAAATCCCAACAAAAGCATGGTGCGCTTTCTCTCGTTTGATTTTCTGAAGATGTAATCAGTAAGTTTTTAGGGAATGTTATAACAACTCATAATATTCACACAAAAAATTCATTCGCTGACGTGTCAGCGGGTGGTTGGTTTAATAAGAGAGGAGAGAGAAAATGCCAGAAAATGCACCAATCACCCGCTAACACGTCAACAAGTGAATCTTTTGTGTGAATTTTGTGAGTGTCTTGCATTGCTCAGGTTTTTAAGTTGATTCTTGATACAATTGTCACTGCACAATGCACTCTATAAATGCTTTCAATATTTTATTATATATTTAATTAATACACTATTAATGTAAAAATGCACAAATAAGTCAATAAAATTGCAAAATTGATAGCAAATTACAAAGCTCTAAATACATATTATTAATTATAAAAATTGGCTTCCGAAATAAAACATTGTTTTTGTATGAAAGTTGGTACAAGTTTTTTTCACACCAATATCAGGCATGACTTGAGATCAATGTATAACTAAAATTATCTAAATATTTAATAAACCAATCGTAGCTACTTGTTTTTTTTATCAACGTAAAAAACACCTATTTTACACCTTTTTTTTAAAATAAAATATCTTGCAAATAGTAAATCGTGAAGTGAAAAAAATACACCATCGTGACGAGTATTTTTTTTATCTCTCAGTAGACGGGCACTTCGATATACTTTCGATGAATTATTTCTTTTCGTTTTTTTTAGTTACGTCTGGAAAAATCACATATGATTTCTGATTAAAATCACAAATCACAAATCATATGTGATTTTTCCAGACGTAACTGAAAATATCGAAGTGCCCGTCTATAGGAAGATGATTTAATTCTCGTCGCGATGGTATGATTCGTTTTACGTAACGATTAACGGTGCGAGATATTTAATATTTAAAAAAAGAGTAAAAGTTGTTTTGTTTTTTTTTTTGTTTTTTTTTTTTTTTTTTTTAATATCAAAAAACTAATAGTCATAATTGGTTTATTGAATCTTTAGAAAATATTGAATCTACATTGAACTTTTCTCTTTCGGACATAATATAATGAAAAGATTGCTAGAAATGATAACAACTTACATAAAAACTAATTTTAAAAGGTGTATAATTGTAAATTCGTTTATTAACATGACGCAAATACTTTCTAAATTTTAATAGGGTGCAAATATTTTAAAATGAAATTTAAATTTAAATTACTCTGAGCTGTAGATTTTAAAATTGTATAAAATGTAATGAAGTTATCACACCGACTCTTAGATACTTGCGACTACTAGCTTTTGTCAACCACTTTAACCTATAATATTACTGATTATCGGCTTTATTATGCCATATGATCACACGGATACCTCACTATTATTTGAGTCGAGTTATATTAAGTACAAAACTTTTCTTACATACCAACGAACTCATCCCCATCATCCATTCAAAAAGAGATCAATGGTTGAGATTAAAAGCATTTAATATTTCACCCATTTTTTATAATTTAAATATCTCTTAAACCGTTAATCGTTAAACAAAAATAATTACACCATCGCGAGATTAAAAAAGCAGAACCCCACCATGGCGAATTCCGGCAACCGCTTTCCATCATTTTCCCAAATCTTTTTCAACCCCTAAATCAATTCTCCTTTTCAAAACCTAATTAAATCTCTCCTTTTTTTTTCTAATTAAATCATTTAACCCTTAAATCAATTCTTTGAAAATCTTTTTGATCCTTAACAAAAACCCTATGGAGGCAGAGGAGGCGGTGACAAAAAATCAATCAGGGAGTGAAGAAGGAAACGATCATGGATGGCAACAGGTACCGAATCGGAAAGCAAAATCTTCAAATATATCATCTGGACTCAATGACGGGGTGTATGGGAATGGGAATAATCCTACGAAGAACCCTAAAACGAAAATTAACCTATTGGAGCGAATGTCAATGTCATTCTACCTAACTAATTTCCCCCACCAAGTGACGGCGAAGGACATGTGGAATCGATGTTCAAAATGGGGAACGGTCGCCGACGTATTCATCCCCAATAGATTGTCTAAGGCGGGAAGAAGGTTTGGTTTTGTTCGATTCATCAAGGTTGACAACGCGGCTAGGTTATTGTCGGATTTAAAATCTATGTGGTTCGGAAACTATCTTGTGTTTGCGGATTTGGTTAAATATAGTAGAATCCATGAAAAACGCAATGTTAAACCTAATACTAAGAAACCAGAAATGTATGGGAATAGGACTTCGGATAAAGGAGAGCATGGGGTCAGCAAACCTGCCATGTCTTACGTTGAGGTCCTTTCTGGACCAAAAGCAGGCATCAATGTGGACATCAATTCTGGTAAGGCTTCTTCTTCTCAAGAACGTAGGCTCGTTAAGCTTCCTTCTTTCAGTAGTTCAAATGACTTTGAGGAAAAAGCTAAGCCCAATTTGTCGATGTTAGTGAAGATTGTTGAACCTTGCAACATCCCACAGTCCAGCCAATGGTTGATAGACGAAGGTTTTTCTGATTTTAAAATATCTTATATTGGTGGGCGATGGCTTCTCATCACTTTCTCCTCGATAGAAGCCAAGGAACTTTTTATGGCTAACGAATTGTTCAGATGCAGATTTAGCGCCTTTAAGACACCGAGTGCATGCTTTGTCCCTGATGAACGAATGGTATGGGTCGAAGTTTCTGGCTTACCACTTGGTGCGTGGCGAAGAGAATCGATTCAAGAGCTAATTGGTGACTGGGGTAAATGTGTATTCTTTTTGGAGGATTATTCCGATGAAGACCTAGGGGATGGGGAAGTAGTTGATGACCCTGAAGGGAATGAAAGAGCTAACCCTCTAAACTATATTGACCCTAGGACAAAGATTGAGAAAGATAGTTTGTTTAACATGCAATTCCCTTGCAAAATTGGATTTAGAAGCTTTGATGCTTACCTTAATTCATCTTTGCCAATGAACATCATTTCACGTGCTGAATACAATAAAATCATGGCAAATGAGTTAGAGTATCAAGGGGATAATATTATTGCTAGGGCTAAGACTTTGCATGTGTTTGTGGGGAGCTTTACCTATCAAACGGACTTTATGGTTATGAAAGATCTAAGAGAGTTTATTGATAGTGACCTTACCCAAGTCGTGTTTGGGAAGCCCTTCAAAAGGTTAACCAACTTAGATGAGAAACTAGTGGAAGGGTTAATTACCTTCTCAGATGGGGATGAGAATTTTGTTTATCAAATGCCCCGCGCACACCCTAGGTATAAAAAGTTTTCTAGTGAGAAGTGTAATAGGTTTCCCCCCTGTGATATATTGAGTGAGAAAGATATTAGAAAAGGACTTAAGTACCCCCATGAGAAGAATAATAGGTACTTCCGCGGATGCTTAGAGCTTAATGATGATTATAAGAAGGATGAGGCGACCATTAGATGGCTCACGCTTGGGTACGTGAGCATAAGCGACACTAGATGAAGGAAGACCCCGAGTCTAGCTACAAGACTCATTAATAAAGAAAAGCGCTTCTTGGGAGGCAACCCATGTTTTGTGTGTTTTTGTGTTTATTTGTTTCCGTATGTAAATTATATTTCTTGTTATTGATTCATGCTACAAACTAAATTGTGAAAATGCTTTATT
>LBNU01033829.1:35589-50092 GCA_014162995.1 Artemisia annua
TAGGAACAAGGAAGGTGTCCTTGTAGCCGAACCACTATAAATCCTTGTGTTGTGGTTTGATCTTTCTAACTCTTCTCATTCATTACTTATTTACTTATACTATAGTAGCCTAGTTAGTTAGTAATATATATTTGTTCATATAGTGCAAGTCTTGAATTCACATGAACTAGAATCGAAGTTTTTAAAACAAACTTGTTTTCATGAATATTAAAATGGACGTAAAACTATTCAACCCCCCCCCCCCTTCTAGTTTTCCACAAACATAACTACAAACCTACATGAACTTCTACTAAACCACATAACAACATCAAAAAACACAACAAAAGACATCAACCATTTTGCTCCATCATCGCCACATGCCTACGCTTCTCCTCCCTTGCTTCATGCGCCAAATCCAGGACAAACATCAAACCAGCCAAAATCTCACCATCTTTATGCAGTGCCTCTTTCATACACTCTAACCCATCACCACTGGCAGGATCAAAAGGGCTAAAAGTTCGACCCTCTCGAAGCAGTTCCCGCTATCTTCGCATCCTGCGACGTACATCTTTACATTCTTCCTCTAAAAGCATAATGAATCCCTCATTCGCAGACGCCTGTTGCATAAAGAGGAAGCGAAAACAATGTTCCATCCTATTCAAATTACTCCTCCTTCAACTCATCAAAGTTAGGAGTAAATGCCATTCTCTTTCACAGATTTTTAAAGAAAAGTAGACAGATATAAGTGACCATAATAAACAAATGGCTGCTACTTATATAGCAAATAAATGTAACTAAGAACAGTGCATCTAACCTAACTAAAACAATCTTAGTTTGCTTTATCCTTCACATGCACCACAGTGCTCAAAAGAGGTGTACAAAAGCAAAAAAAAAAAATAAAAAAATAGAGGAATCTAAGCATACACTCTTTAAACCCTGACCAAGTCTTCTAACAAAAGAGAAAAAAAAATCTACCTACATAAACTATATGGAGTATCCAATGCAATAAGAGTAATGAAAAAAAAATGTAAAAACATGACATTGGCAATGCAAAATTGTAACAACAATTTAAATAACTGGAAACTTAACATTTTATTAATATTAACATAAACATACACCTCCCACCTACATTTACACCTCCATCAACCTACAACACACAACTACACTACCAACATAATCCTTACACAGCTAAAAAGTCCTTAACCATTTCATACACCAAAAGTACACAATACACAAGGACACTTCAAAATATTCGAACACACTAAAGACATAGATACCAACAAGCTTACTTCAGTTTCCTAAGTTTCTTCATAAGCACAGACTTCTTACCAGCACGTAAGGACACCCCATAACTCATCCGAACTAAACTCCCAATTTCAGCTAAGTCCTCTTTCTCTTCATTTATCAAACCTGCTAACCCCTGATCAACAACAACATCCCTTTCAAACTTTTTAGCTCCAAATAATACCATGGCGATACTCAACCCGCGCCTCAATCTCCTCAATCCTTTCAATATAGCTTCTTTCATCAGCTTCATACGCCTTCTTCTCTCTACCAAAGATGGTATGAAGAACCTTATGAATCCTACGATCCCTAGTTTCATGCGTAGTCTTCAATAGGAAATTTAGGAGTCATCTTTTTTAAGTACAATAAATGAGCCAATTCGTGTATAAAACCCTAGAATTTCTAATATCCCTCTTCCCAAAATCGTGTAATAACTTAATACACAGGTTAAAAAAATAATAAAAAAAACATGACCATGTAAGACCATGTATCTAGCCCAATACCAAGTGCACAAATTTAAGCCCAATATAAGTACCAAATATTTATGAGAAAAACACACAAAGAGGACATTAAAGTTAGTGTTCTAAAAAAACAATACTTATTCAAAACGTCATTCAACTACCTTACATCAAAGATAAACATATGTTAGATGAAAAATAAACATAGCAACTACATATACCTATTTATTTATACAGCATAAACTCATCTAAAAAACAGTTTCAAAACGATCATTCAACTACGTTAGATGAAAAATAAACATAGCAACTACATATTTGTACATATAATCTATATAAACGTTATTGATAACTCTTATTTTCTTAAGACTAATCATAATTCTCGCTTTGTGTCATTTAAGCTGAAGAACGAGACCGATGGTGTTAGCTGAAAAATAAAGGAGATAGGATAGCTTCGGGTTATGCTATTCATGGTGCTATAAAAGAAACAACCCTTGAAACGCAATGAAAAGCCACGCAAAACTTATTACATGCTCCCGTTTATTGATTAGGGCGAGTCACTCGACGCCCATGTCAATTGTCCCTTTTTTAAGTTGCAAAGATATCAAGATTTATGTTTTTTTTTCATAAATTAAACTTAAACATACCTCGTCAACTGAAAAATAGGGGACTTCCTCGATATGAGAGGTGAATTGTGTTATGTATCTCCTATTCGTTTAGTAGTAATCTAAATTACAACAACTTTCTTTATTTCGTCTAATAAAGCATATTTCTATGTTAATCAATAAACTCATATAAATAAATAAATAAAAATTCCATTAATAAATGACGGAGAATATCGTTCATTATATATCCTTGTAATCATCGATTTTTTAAATACGTTTACAAGAATAAAGATTTAATGACATGGGAAAACTTTTTCTTATCCAAAAAGTTCTCTAACAAAACGAATCTTGTGTATATGTGAAACGTCAATTCAAAATGGAAATAACTGGATTCTTACTTATTTGAAAAAACAACTCATAATAATTATGCATTTATGCTGCACTTTCTATTCCAATACGAGTTGGTGTAAAAGTAAATAATTTAATTAAATAATTTTAGGATATTGTTTATCAAAAGTATCTTAGATATGTTAGCATCCTTTATTTTGAAGTGGCAATTCTTACTCGAAACATAATTTGAAACCGACATGAAAATAACATACTAAGTTTGAGGTTAACCGATTTTTGGTTAGAAATGGATTGACAAGACCAATCTAATAAATAAGTTAGGTTTAGCTTGAGATTCTCAATCTGATAACAACCACTCAACCCATTTAAAAATAAATTAAAGAAATATTAAATACTAGAATTTGTTTGTTTATATCTATCTATAATACTATAAGATTCAGTCCCTAAATTTAATGTGGAGTTATGATGATAGAGTTTTTAGAGTTAGAAACAAGTTGGAGTCGTTTAGTAGTACAAGATAGCTAATGCTCGGAATTTAATGCAGCCTCATAATAACTATACAATAATGAAAGGAGATGAAGTGCAAGGGTTGCCCGAATTGATCACATGGCATTTAGTATAGAATTAAAAGTCGGTTAGATGAAGTGCAAAGGTTGGGAAAGGTTGCAAGAATAATTAATGATTTAACCTAATTCATGCCTATTTTACCCAAAAAAACCTAATTCATGCCTATATAAACCGGCCAAAATCACATTTAGTATGTACATTTGAAGATGATTCACACATCTTTTAGATATTTGATTGTTGGTAGCGGTATGTAAATTCTCTTTTGCAACATTTTGGAGATGATTCACACATCTTTTAGATCTTTGTAATTAACTTGGTCTTTTTTTTCTTAATTTAGTTATCATACGTAGGTACTATGAAAATCACACAAGATCATCTAACCGACTTTTAAATGGAACCAAAGATTGGGATACCAACTATTTTCTTTGTGTTTCTTACATATTTAGGTGATTGTTATAGATAAGCATATATATAGATATATGTATTATGTGCATTTTCTATTGACGTAGCTCACATGTGCGAACTGATTCAAGAAAATATGCACGAGCATGTATGTAAAGCAACATTTAAATAGTTAAATGATACTTTTTAGCGTGATTAGTTTATGTAAGTAGTTGTTTTCGAATGCTCTTTGGGAAATATTAGAATGAATTTATCGTGTGCAATTGAATTATTATTGAAAAGAAGAAGGTCCGCGCATCGCAAAGTGTTTTCTTTTTCTATATGTAGAATCATTAGTGAGAAACCAATATTTACGCCATTAAATGAGTTTGCCATAATAGCAAAATAAGACATATTAAAAATATCACACTGAGTAATGAATAGAAAGGAAAAAATACATAATTTTGTCTTAAATCCGTTTGTAAATTATAATATCAAATAAAAAAGTTGAGTTTTAAACATAAGCAAAAGTTCAAACTTTTATCGAAAAACAAAACCGGTGCATTTAATGTGAAGTATATACAACATCGAGATGGAAGTGCAAGGCTTGCCGGAATTGATCACAAGATATTTAGTAATTAGTATAGAATTAAAAGTCGGTTATGGATTGAGATTAAGTTGAAAATGTTGCAAGAATAATTGATGATTTAACCTAATGCAATATATATAGATATATGTATTATGTTAATGCATTTTCATATGCAAGTAATTTATGTGTGTTTTCTATTGATGTAGCCCACATGTGCGAATTGATTCAAGAAAATGTGCATTAGCATGTATGTAAAGCAACATTTAAATGGTTAAATGATACTTTTTAGTGTGATTAGTTTATGTAAGCATGCAACTTGAATAATGAATATAAAAGAAAAAGTACATAATTTTTGCTCGAACCCATTTGTAAATTAAAAAAAATTAAGTTTAAGACATAATAGTAGAGTCCAAAGGTTTTAGGAATTATTAATAGTGTGTTGATTAATATTCATTTGGTTAGCTATTTAGAATTGAGTTTATTGATAAAATTTATTAATAATATTTAGACT
This sequence comes from Artemisia annua, assembly GCA_014162995.1. NCBI lineage: Eukaryota > Viridiplantae > Streptophyta > Magnoliopsida > Asterales > Asteraceae > Artemisia > Artemisia annua. Next base: position 40,309 of record LBNU01033829.1, read on the forward strand.
TCAATGTTATTTTCAATGAAATTAGTTGTACAATAAAATAAGATGAAGCTAAAAAGGTTTGTAGCGATTTTTATAGAGTTTATGTGGCATTATTATATATCATACTATCTTATAAAGCATTTAGGCCTTCTAAAAAAAGAAATACTTAAAATTAAGCATTACAAGTTCTTAAGCTAAAAGTACAACTAATTAAAACACATTTTCTAACATTAAAAGAAATTACAAGTTCTTAAGCTTAAAATACAACTAATTAAAACACATTTTCTAACATTAAATACAATCTTTAAATAGAAATACTTAAAATTCAACATTACAAATTATTAAGCTAAAAGTACAACTAATTAAAACACATTTACTAACATTAATTAACTGGTTAATAAATATAATTAATGCAGTTATTAAAACACCCCTTACATAAGAAATACAAATTATTAAGCATATTGTACAACCAACGTAAACACAAACACCCATTACATAAGATATACAAATTATTAAGGATATTCTACAACCAACTTAAACACAATTCCTGTATTAAATGTCACTAATACAAATAATAAGCATACTATACAAATATTCAAGCCCGAACGTGCAACGAGACAAATGGGCTAGAGCCTGAACAGGCACGGGTGGCTCGAGCCCGAACAAGCATGGGCCAACGGGCTCGCGCCAGGACGGTTTACAACTCCTAGCTATCACTTTTGCCTTTTGGTGCCGTTAACATTTATTTTAGGGTACCTGCCGCTGCAACGCGCGGGTACCCTACTAGTACATTATTACACAAGCTTTAACTTACAAACTTAATAAAGAAAATATTTAATGCACATTAAACTATGACCAATTAGATAGACCCAGTGTGCTCATATTACCATGCAAAAACCATCTAATGGACAAGTATTGTAGGGCTAAGTAATAGACCAAAAGAAACAAAGCCATTTTTTTTATCATGCCAATAAATAATAGGCCAAAAGAAACAAAGTCATCACAACTTAATAACCAAAAGCCAATTTATAAAATACAACACCACAAAACCAAAACAACATCAAACATTTTTAAATTTTTATACAAGAATGTCAAAACGTTTCATACAACATACTAAACAATAATTAAGCATACACTCACTAATACACAGAAAGAATACACGATTAACAATTAGATGCTCAGCCCGTGCGTAGCACGGGTTCTGACCGCCTCGTTCATTATAAAAGTTGGGACCAATGTAGATCTCATGTTTCTAATAAATCTAAATAACCAATCTTAGCCTTTCATTTTTCATTTAAATTAATAAAAACCCATTTTCGCTTTTTTTTACAAAACAACATATCTTGCAAACGGTAAATCTTCAAGCTACAAAAAATACCATCACAACGTGAATTAAATTATTTATCTATAGATATGCACTTCTCTATACTTTCGACTAACTTTTTTTCAAAAAAAATTTCCGCCAAGAAAAATCACACGTGATTTGTAAAAATCACGTGTGATTTAAATCACATGAGATTTTTACAAATCAAGTGTGATTTTTTTTTCGGAAATTTTTTAAAATAAAAAAGTTCATCGAAAGTATGTAGAAGTGCATATCTATAGAAAGATAATTTGATTCTCATCGCGGTGGTATAACTTTTTTCGCCTAACGATTAACAGTTTGTATGATATTTAATTTTTTTAAAAGTGTGAAAGGTTTTTTTTATTTTTTTTATTTTTTTTATTTATTTATTTTTTTTTTTGATCAAAAAATGAACGACCATGATTGGTTCATTAGATTTGTAACAAATATGAGATATATATTAAACTTTTGCCATTATAATATGACCCAACTATTTCGTATCACTATTTTACAATATACTACTTCTAATTATTGTCCACCGATAAAAAATAAACAGTTTAAAAAAAATGCATTTATTATTTATTTGATTTCTACAAAAGCAACTAAAGGATAGTTTTACCCTTTGACAATTAATTAATTCTTTAATTTAATTTTGTAAATAAGAATTTTGATTAAAGGTAAGATGATAAACTTAAATAATTTTAACTTGTATTTTTAGTACTCGATTATTTTTTTTTGTCAAATAAAAAAAGAAAGATGAAAAATAATATCGAGACAGATGGAGTATATCGTTTTTGAAATATTTGATATTTATGCTTATATCAAAATATTTATCGTGTGCTTAAAATCTTTCTAGCATACAACTTACTATATTCAATATGTCCCACTAAAATTCTATTCAAATATTAGACATGTCGACACGACTAACTTGTTTAATAAATGTGTTTAGGTTCAAGTTGAAATTCTGACACGATCAATTAAATAGATCAAGTTTGCGTTGAGATTTTGAACCCAACTCACCAATTCGAACCCGCCAACTCGAACACGACCTAAATTGCTACCCCAATCCTTCACCTTGTCCTAGCAAAATATGAAAACCCTGACAATTTTGAGGAAACAACCTGGATACGAATTTATACATCCCTAACTATCGCAGGTGAAGATACGTTCACTAATAATTCAAAGCCACACTTGGGTTTGCTAATAGATAGCAAACTAAACGTAAGGTAAAGTCTAGTCTCGAGTTAATAGATATCCAAGTTACGATGTCATATTTTACAACTTAACGAGATAAAGTCTAGTATCGAGCTTTGAGACAGTTAATATTTTACAACTTTACGAGATATTCAATCAATGCAAGTGAACAAATTGAGGTTGGTTCAATCATCATTACAAAAACTTATCAATTAGCACAAAAACATCATTACAAACCTTAAGATTTCTAGATAAACAGTCATATAATTATAACATGGTACCCCAAAAAACAAAAGCATATAGTACATCTAAAAATCTTCTGGATCATTACAAACCTAAAGATTTCTAGATAAACAGTCATATTTTTTATTTGAACAAAATACAGTCATATGATTATAACATACTACACCAAAAAACAAAAGCATATTAGGGTACATCTGAATCTTCTTGTTTTTAGCTTGAATTGTTTCCGCAAGCATGAAAGATGGTGACTTTCAGCACCTTTTCAATCTCAGAAATCATCTAAAAAACACAAACATCGCCCACAACCAGATGATTCTCATCGAGAAATTTCTTCCAGTTATTGACACACATTTTAGCATAACTTTTGTAACCCTTGCATTTAATCGTACCCCATTTTCTCCCATTTGACAACTCAAGAACACAATCAACACAGTCCTCATTGCTACTAAGATATCTTCTCATGAACCATATAGGTATATTCTGAAAAATACAACAAAAAAAATAAAAAATAAAATAAAAATTCAGATGATAGAAATTAATCAATACCAAGCTAAGACCCAAAATAATTAAAATTATTACCAAAACCCCACATCTTTTATATGATGCTTTTATTTCCTTTATGTATGAATTTGGGTTTTCTGCCATGAATGCTTTAGCTGCTTCCAGTGCCTTGTAATTAGTTGACCTATGTTTGTCCCCAGTTTCGGATAATAAATCGGTCTTACCTATTCCAAAACAAAGTATGGTACCAAGTTAAATGGATTTCAAAACTAAAGTGCCTATTCAAAATGTTAGTTTCTAGGTGGTTTAGTAAGAAATTATGAAATCTTACCTTTAGTTTCTTGAAAAGTGTCTGGTGAAACAACATGACCATCTTGAGAAATAGATGGATCGTTTTCGTTCGCGGGTTTGTGGGATTTAATGGGCGCTGAAAATCTTTCTTTGAATATTCGAACATGAAAAACTGTTTTACCAAGATGCTTAAAAAGCAACAAATGTCCGATCTTTAAACGACAATGCTGTGAAAATTCTGGCCAACCCTTTTGAAGCCAAATGTTGTCGTCACATGTGAACAACGGCTTGCCTAATGTCCAAGCCTTGTCATCTGAAACTATTAGTACGACCTCATCGTTTAACAATATTTTTTTTCGATGTTCTTCCGTAAAATTCTTGGGGATTTTCTGTTCAAGAATTAAAAGTATACTATTACATAATGCATGATGATATGAAAAATGGTTTAATTCAAGATGATGGGAACTTACTAGACTGTTAATGCTGGTGACTGATATGCAGAATTTACGTGATTTGCGTCGTGGTCGCATTGTTGACATCTTGACTCCTTCACCATTGAATTGGTCATACGGTTCATTTATATACTGGCATGAAAGGAGAATGAATGAACTCCTGTAGTCCCATCCAGTATTCACTTGAATTCGATTGGTTTACTATTCTTTATTTTTTGTCAGAAATATATATATATACTAGCTTATAAGACCCGTGGAATCCACGGGTTTTTAGAAGAGATATTGAAAAAATAGAAAAAATAATAATGTGTAAACAAAATAAGGAAAAGAACGAAAGTAAACATGCTAAATCATTTATCGAAAAGAATATGAAGTAATAAGTCAATAATATTATAGAGTACAATGCTTGTAACTAATAATGTAATAAACGACCATGCACGTAGACTCCAATCTTGACCGCCTTTAAAAAGCAAATGTATGTAGTGGGAAGTTGATAAAGTGATAAGCCAATGAACATTTCGTGACCACCTAATAAAGTATAAAGTTAAAGTGTAAGTAAAAGGTTTGTGTGATTGATAATACATGTAAATAAAAAAATGTCATAAAACACATACCTCTTGAAACTTGATAATAGACCATGAAGAACCTCTTTGTATACTACATTTGTAGTATTCTTTGATAAATTACCATCCGTATCTGGAAAAAAAAAAAAACCTTCAAACCCTTTTTGCTTTTGACGCGTGAAAGAGCCACATATAATTGTTCATGTGTGAAAACAGGACGTCGTAGGTACAAACCAACTTTCGAAAGTGAATTTTTTAAGAAATTATTCGTTAAAGAGATACGTGTGTGAATAAATTAACAAACAACAAAGAATGTAATTATGTTACATTATCTATTGAAGGGAATAATAAGTAATGCGTCAATGATACAATAAACAATTTGGTTTGTAACTATTAAAATAATAAACGTGCATGCATCGTCTTCTCCAACTGATAAATAGTCTTGAAATGCAAAAGTATGTGGTGAACGTCAAACACTTAAGTAATCCATATTCCTAACTCCTAATTACAATGATATGTAAGATGTCTCAAACATTTGAGTAGTCCATATAAGATATGATCGGTAAACACCATGGATTTGAAGTCACATAATCAAATCATCTATAATGAGATTTGGGTAATGTAGGTAACATTTAATCTATAAATGGTCAAAAGGCCAAGTTGAGAATAGGCTAACACACATAGAAATAGATCTGGTTGGCTACCATTCAGTTTTTGTCACATTGAATTCGACTATTGAATAATGAACATATGAATAATTAAACCATTTGTAAATATATTTGTGTATAGATGCAAAAAAAACTGTAAACTCTTTTATTTAGGCTTTACATACATAAAAGGACTTATGAAAGTAACTAATTTCCGCTCTTATCTCATCTTCTGGGTAAGAATATTCAAGATCTCTTATGTACGGGAAACAACTTGAATCACGTTACGTAAGACAAATTTAATTATTAGTAACATATTTTTCCAGAAAAAATGCATAAAATATATGATAGATTAACAAAGGATTGTTACTACTCGGTCGACTTAGACAGTTTCATAAGCAATCCCAAAACAACCCGTAAAAGTAGTTATTATAATAAGCAATCCCATACAATCGTAGACAGTTTCATAAGCAATCCCTGTTAGGATCACATTTCACAACATTTCTCAAGTCTCGGTCATTTCACATTATGTAACAGCTTGCTATGTTACTTAGTTTAATTATGTTTCATGTTTAATAAATGTTGTAAGGCTCTTAAAGCCCAAAAGGCCTTAGAAGCCCACGTATGAGTAAGATAGGAAGGAAGGGAGTATTGCCCTAGTCCTTGCCTATAAATAGCGAGCTCATGTAACATTACATTTTGTTGGTTATTTCATTATCTTAAGGAAACTCTTGCACTTTTATCTTTCTTATTGAAATAATCATCCAATCCTTATATCTGTCTCATTCTTATCATATCAATACTTGTGTATTCACATTATGGTGACCTAACAAGTGGTATCAATCGCTAGAAGAGGGTATTCTTTTTGTTGTTGAATTCCTACGCACCAAATTCGTGTTTTTAAGCTCGTTATTTTTTGTAAAAGTTCAAATCTTTTGCTTGGTTTTTTTGATATCTAACACATCTTTACTTTTAAACTTGTGTTACAAATCATTACAAAACAAAAAATTTCAACTTTTTCATCAAAAATACAAGATTTGAAAAATTGTACTATTTTTCGAAAACTTTAAAATTTTTGAAAAATTTGTAAAGTTTGCAACTTTCTTTAAGATTTCATCATTTTAAAGCTAGTTGTACAAGAATCTTGGATTAAAAACTCGTTCTTGGTGTGCTTTTTTCAAAAACAAAATTTTGGCCAACTTTCGAGAACCCACTTCCCTATACTTTTGAGAAAACGTGTACTTGCTCCATTTTTGTTACCGTTGCATACTCAGTGATTTTCTCTCTTGTACAAGAAAGAAAACACTTCGAATCGTTGGATATTTTCGTTATTGTATAATCTCGAAAATTTTGGACCTTTTTTGAAATCTTGAAAACTTTCGAGAACCTCACACACTTTTCGAAATCACATTCTGTTTTCGAAATCTTGTGAACTTATTGAAATATTTTTCATCTTTTTCGAGAACATTGTTAATCACCTAAGTTGTTGTGATTTCGAAAATTTTTCTACTTTTCTCGATAATTTACATTTTATCGAGAACTTTGAACTATTTTCGAGAACCTACAAAAACTTTCGAGATCACCTAAACTTTTCGAGAACACTTGGACTTTGACTGCTTTTCGAGAATTTCAACCTACTAAGTTTCGAGAACACACTTGTGAAGTTGCGATTGTTTTCGAGAATTGGGTTACCATTAATACCTTCTATAAGATCCATTCACACACAAGTCTTCAATCATGTCTCAACCACCGTACTACAACTTTCATCATCAACAACCGTATCATCAAACACAACAGTTTCGTCAACAACAGCAGTATCAACAGCAACAACCTCCACCTTTCCCTATTTTCAGCCGAGTGTCCCCCTCCCTTGACCAAATAATACTTCAACTTGATCTCTAAATTACAAGATTGCCATTGGAGTAACTAATATCTAATTTATAAACACATACACTCCATTTTCACTAGCCAACTTCACTCATTCTTTCTCTCTTGCTCCTTGGTGGTTCGGCCAAACTAAAACAAGAAGAAGAAACATCAAATTTTTAAAGATCAAGTGTTAGTTAGTTCATTTAGTAATCTATTTTAAGGTTTTGAAATAAAAACCTACAGATTAATTAGTTTTTCTAGCTCAAAAGNGAAAATTTTGGGCCTTTTTTGAAATCTTGAAAACTTTCGAGAACCTCACACACTTTTCGAAATCACATTCTGTTTTCGAAATCTTGTGAACTTATTGAAATATTTTTCATCTTTTTCGAGAACATTGTTAATCACCTAAGTTGTTGTGATTTCGAAAATTTTTCTACTTTTCTCGATAATTTACATTTTATCGAGAACTTTGAACTATTTTCGAGAACCTACAAAAACTTTCGAGATCACCTAAACTTTTCGAGAACACTTGGACTTTGACTGCTTTTCGAGAATTTCAACCTACTAAGTTTCGAGAACACACTTGTGAAGTTGCGATTGTTTTCGAGAATTGGGTTACCATTAATACCTTCTATAAGATCCATTCACACACAAGTCTTCAATCATGTCTCAACCACCGTACTACAACTTTCATCATCAACAACCGTATCATCAAACACAACAGTTTCGTCAACAACAGCAGTATCAACAGCAACAACCTCCACAATCGTATCAACAATCATATCCATATCATCAAATGATCTCTCAACAACATGTCATGATGCATCAACATCAACAACTACCTCAACCTCAACCTTTTCCCATGCAACAAATCACTCCACCATCGAAACAAACTCATTGGTTTGACCAAATGTGTGAAGTCATCACTAGTCAACAATCAAGGCATGAAGCAGGTTCACTTGACACACCACCAATGCTCACACCCGGCAATTATGTACAGTGGTCAAGTCGGTTCCTACGATTTCTTGAACTCAAGAAACCACATGGCAAATACATGAGGAAAGTAATCATTGAAGGTCCTTTTGAGACACCGACTAACATTGTACAAGGTGATCTAAATGCCGATCCACCCAGACCTGATTCACGGGTACCTCTAACTGATGCTCAACTCATTGCTGAATAAATCCTTCACATAGAGGCAGATGAATATGCTATGATCTACATTCTTCAAGGCATACCAAATCCGATCTTTCGAAGTGTTGATGCTCAGAAAACTGCTAAGGCTATGTGAGAACACGTTCATCTCTTAATGGAAGGAACTTAATTGAATCAAGAGGACATGTAATCTAAACTTTATATGGAATAGACACACTTCATGATTGAGTCAATGGAATCACTTGAGTCATATTACCACCGTTTCACGAACATCATTAATGACCTCGACAGACATAATATCATCTTACCAAAGATTGCTATCAACACAAAGTTTTAAGGATGTCTCGCTCCTGATTGGCAGAAGTATGTGATGTTTGTTAGACAAGCAAAGAACCTTCATGATACACCATATGGTTTGTTGTATGACTATCTGAAACACCATCAACATGAAGTGGACAAAGATCGCGCTCTTAGAGGAAACTACTCACAGCCTCCAACTACCAACTCTTTGGCGCTCGTTGCTCAATCACATGTTTCTCCTCCACCACTGCCAAACCATGCTTATGTAACAACCCGCATTTTCAGGACATTTTTTCCAAATTACTATTCATCGGTCACTATTCATCATTTTCGGAGTCCGTTTGTGATTCTGAGAAGCGTTACTATTCATGTGACACTATTCACCCCGGAAGAAAAACACTATTCATGGTCATCATGCATCATCACGTAAACATAGTTTACGGGTTTGTGTGTTTTCATTTACGTATGTTCATTTATTCTATAAACGCTACCACTCAGTTTTACTACTAACATATACCTGATACACCCGTCTACGATCCTAATATATTTTCATACTCATTACAATAATATAAAAATTATATTATTAATTTACTCAGTGTTTTGAGACCTGTTGCTATACTTTACGGTATACGCTAAAAGTTACGTCGGATCACGATATCTCAACACGACAACTATTTCAACACCCGATTCTTATCAGGAATGTAATTTTTTAATTTTTACAACGACGTCACATTTTATTTGGTACGGTTAAATTTTATTTCTAGCAAACTCGGTACCCGGTATTTCCTAAAACTATTCAATATAAACTTAATAATACATAAAATCTACAAAAGTCTCTCATTAAATCCTTCCCCTTTCATTTCAGCCCCCCCCCTACCAATCCCTTACACATTTGAAAAATGTATACTAACTCTAATTAAGACTTGTACCTCTTTGTCTACAATAATACATATCCATATACATAAGATATTTTTCTCATTATTCAAGTTACAAAAAAAAAAATATATCTCTTTCTCTCTTCCTTGGACCAGCCACAACAAGAACACAAGGGAAAACCAAGATCATCAAGAACAATCCATTATTTTTCCAAGATCAAGTGTTATACAAGTTCCTTTTATACTCCTTGTTAGAGTTTTAAAATAAAAACTCCAAGGTTTTAATCCTTTTTCATCCAAAACTCATCTAATCTCCAAGTAAGTTCAAGAACATCTTTTTGATCATGTTATACTTTCATTCGATCCATGT
>LBNU01033829.1:66331-78252 GCA_014162995.1 Artemisia annua
AATGCATGATCCTACAGAACCTAAAGATATATACAACAAAGATTACAAGATCTCTTTTCTCGAAACCATCAAGTTCACAACAAGGACCAAGGGAATGAGAATTCCAGACTACTTCCTAGATGACGAGATTCGTAAAACACAGAATTACAAAATCTACGACAAAGCCTTTCAAGCTGGGAATGTAGGATACACTGGTGATGAAGACGAACTAGTTGTCAAAATTCAGACTCGTAGCAGGAGAGGTGGCAAGACTGGAAGCACAAGCAGTACCACAACCTCACAACAAACAAAGTCTCCACCAAAGACTGCTACTAACCTCGTAAGAAGATCACACCGAAGCAAATCGTTCAAGATGAACCATTGTCTTCATCTTTAGAGTCTGAATCTGAGTTTGGAACTGAGTCAGATGATGAGGAAGATTTTGAAAGAAGAGTAAGAGTAGACGATGAAGAGGAGTTCCCCGGGCTTGAACTGGCAAAGCAATTAAGCAAGGGAACTCTTCAGAAAGAACAAAGGAAAAGCAAAAGGATTACCATCAGTGAACCTAGTGGTGGTGCATATGATGAAGAAGAAGATGAACCAGCTGATGAACCACTGCTCGACAAACGTAGACTCAAAAGCATCATTGTCGACCCAAGAGCAGAAGAGAAGCAGCATCGTAAAGAATTGAAAGAAGCTGCACTCCTCAATCTCCTACATCCACAACCTCATCAACAACTGCTCGATCAACTTGCACAAGAGGATGGCTCAAGTAGCACTTTGATTCCTCCATCCACAACTGTGACTCCCACAATCACTGAAACTGAAGAAAAAGATCCAGAAGGGAATGTCATTATGAAGGAAGCTGATGAAGAAAACATTGCAGACTTGCAAAAGGAGAAAGAGCCTTCTGAGTTCATCACACCTGAGTTCGTTGATCAGGTAAGAAGAGAAGAAGAACTGAAGAAGAAAGCAAGTGAGGAGATGGAAAGATTGCTTAGTGATGAACAACAAGACGAAGAATTCTTCGACACCGACAAATACATCATCTCACCTTCACACTCACTCCAATAACAATCATCTTCAAAGGATCCTCCTATTCCCAAAGGTTCTCCTACAAAGGATCCTTCTCCTCCTCCATCTGAATCTGATCAACAATCATCTTCAAAATCATCATCACATCACTCCTCTCCACCACCATCAAAGACAACATCAAAACACAAGTCAATCAAGAAAAAGGGAAGCTCATCCATCACCACAGCATCACAAAAACTAAAGCAAGCTGTTGCTATGGCAAGGAAGAAGAAAGGCAAACAACCATAGGATGGAGATCTCAAGAACCAAGTTCACAAACTGACCAAACAGGTTACGACACTGAAACACCAAGTTAAGGATCTTAAAGAATCAACCGCTTTAGTTAACAAGCTCCTTCAAGCTGACATGAGTGGAATGATCAAGTCATACACTGAAGAATATCTCAACGACAATCTTGTTGCCATTACCACTCCAGCAGTGTCAGAACTTCTCCAACCGGTTCAAAAAGAGTTGAACTCCAGGATCAAACACAGCATTGAACAAATGCTTCAGTCAACACCTTTTTATCTTTGCACTGATAGGGCTCCAACCGCACCTACAAACCTTACAACCGTAAAACTACAAGCCCTGCTAGCTGCTAAACTTCGAGAGAAAGAGGAAAAGACTCCTAAAGAATTAACGATGTTTGAGGCTTTGAAAGCTATTGCCTCTAAAGAATCATGCAAGGAAGCAGCCGGTAAACACAAACGATCAAGGAAAGATGATGATCCTGATGCAGATCCTAAAAGCAAGAAGTCAAGGACGTCAAAAGAAGAATCATCTTCAAAGAAACCACCTAAGTCTCCCATAGCTTTAGCCACACAACAGCAAGCTCCAACATCTGGATCCGGTCCAAAACATACAGAAGAACCTTTCATGCTTCAACCAGCTGACACCCAGGAAGAACCTGAATCATCCATTCCCGAATCACACATTCCTGAATCACAAGCTGGACCTTCATCAACATCTAAGACCAAAGAGAAAGGAAAATCTACAAAGCCTAAAAGGAAGAAGAAGAGGTCTAAACCATTCTCATGGTTAGATGTAGAAGAAGCGCCAAAAGCTGATTGGCTCACAGAAATGCTCAAGTCACAGCCTCCACTTGAAGCCGACGAACCATTACCGGGAAATACTTTGCAGTACGCTCAAAGTATCATGACTGATCTTCAAGTAGAGACAATGACTAAGGCTGAATTACGAAGGATCAACCGTGAAGCTATGGACTTTCTTAAAAAGCGATCGGGAAACAATGTTGAACTCCAGTATCCCATGGAGAACATTGCTTGTGCCTTATCTGGTTCGTTCGATTGGCTGAATCCTAAAGCCAACTACGATGCACACTCCAAGCACAACGAGCCCTACTTCACCGATTGGACAAAGCCACTACCTCTGCAAGGATTTCTGGAAAAGCCTAAGATTCCCTACCGATTCTTCTTCAACAACGATCTCAGATATCTTCAACATGCCCATGAGACCTCTAAACAAAGATATGCTTCTTCACTGACGATCTCAGTCCCTGCTGCCAGATATGAATTGCCATTCATTGAAGAAACAACACCGATCTTCAGCGACTCCGTTGTTGCCTACAACAGAGAAGCTCTTCTAGGAATTCAACACTGGCGAGATCAATGAAAACTTGGCTACACTAACAGATTGCATCTGACGTCAAGTGAAAACGTGAAGCATAACTCTCGAATTATTGCAATCATGGAAATCTTAGAGTCACGAAGATTCAACTACACTTTCATGAAAGAAAATATTGTCGTCAAGAGGCTAGATGAAAAGGAGTACAAATTTTTGCGAAGCAGACTTCCATGACCTCAACCTTAATGACATCGAAGACATGTACTTGGAAAAGGTTCAAGGAAAGTTGCTACGTTTCCCTAAGTCAACTCAGTACAACTTCATTGCATCTCTACTTCTCTACATCAGACGACGAATAGTTCAAGAAAGAGTGGAAGATCTTCAGCTGGGCGTTGAAAGTTATCAGAACAAGCTCAACCTAACCAAACCACAACTCACATTTCCTGAAATTCAAGAGTCGTCACAGTATACACTTATATAGCAACCATCATTTGGAATTACCTACCCCTACAAGAAGAATTAGCTACGCTACATGAGGTTCGATGAGATCCAGAAATTCTGTGATGACACGCTAAAACGAGTTCATGATGGGTTAGTTGAAAGATTGCATGATGACAAGAAGAGGTTAAGCAAAGGTGAAAATACGAGATGGAAAGCAAATGCACGAAGGATGATTCGCAACTTTGTTCATACGGTGGAAGAAAGATTGTATCGTCGTGAGCAGATCAGGAGATTGGAAAGCTACATCAGCGTTCGACCATCATTCCCGGTCTTGACATTCAGACGACCTGATCCTCGATTTACTGACTTTGAAGCCATGCCTGCTGGTGACACTTAGCTTCTGCTATTAACATTTCAATATTTTCATTATATTTTGATTGATTTGTGATTACTACGGCTTGTGCACACATAACAGTGTACAACCCGCACTTTGTATTTAAAGGACCCTGTGGTACGCTTCAGTGTCACAATCCTCACATAAGGAGCGAAAGCTTCTTACTTTTGAGTAGAATTATCAAACCTTTCATGATTTCTACAATTCTGCTCAAAAGACAAGTATTTCACCTCAATAAGTAGTCATTTGTTGAGGAGGAGTACTTGACCAAAAATATCTTTCTCAAATCTTAAAAGTCTTGATTGATTTCTCCCCGTAAGACTCAAAATGGCATATTTTAATCATAAGATCTACAAAAACAACATTTGATATGCTATTTTTGAGGGGGAGAATATGAAAAGTGATTAAACTATGATGTCAAAAGTTCTATCTTGTACGAGCTCGACTCAGAATTAACCCATGAATTGACGAAACAACAAATGTTAGTATTTGAAAGGATTTATGCAAGTAGAAAGTACCGTTTCGAGAAACTCTTCTTAGATGTTTACTTTGACGGGTCTAACTTCCTTTTAGGAATGTTAACAACTTCAAGTTAGTTATTAGGGCTAGTTATCATCTAAAAACTGATAATGGATCCCTTTAACTAAGCAACGTAAACGTGTCCCTCGGGTATATGTCTATTAAAAGTGGATCAATTCAAAAGTGCCTACTCTTCCTGCATATGCAAATTTCTGAAAAACATTCATAAGCATATGTGAAGGGGGAGTCTTTCATAAGAAATCAAAACCCTCAAATTGTTAACAAAAAGTTTTAAAAATATAAACACTTTGAGAGATTTTCAAATATTTGGTTCAAAGCCATCAATATGATAGTCATGAAGTTATAAGGTGACTAAGGATAGGAAAAACCGTCCTATGATCCGCCAGAACCGGAGGGATCTACCAAAGGATATCACCAATAGTTAGAAAATAGAAGTCCTTAGGTATGATATGATAAAAGGAGAAAGGAATAAAAAGAGGAAGAAGGGGTTGAAGAATTAAAAAGAAAAGTAAANGTTTACTTTGACGGGTCTAACTTCCTTTTAGGAATGTTAACAACTTCAAGTTAGTTATTAGGGCTAGTTATCATCTAAAAACTGATAATGGATCCCTTTAACTAAGCAACGTAAACGTGTCCCTCGGGTATATGTCTATTAAAAGTGGATCAATTCAAAAGTGCCTACTCTTCCTGCATATGCAAATTTCTGAAAAACATTCATAAGCATATGTGAAGGGGGAGTCTTTCATAAGAAATCAAAACCCTCAAATTGTTAACAAAAAGTTTTAAAAATATAAACACTTTGAGAGATTTTCAAATATTTGGTTCAAAGCCATCAATATGATAGTCATGAAGTTATAAGGTGACTAAGGATAGGAAAAACCGTCCTATGATCCGCCAGAACCGGAGGGATCTACCAAAGGATATCACCAATAGTTAGAAAATAGAAGTCCTTAGGTATGATATGATAAAAGGAGAAAGGAATAAAAAGAGGAAGAAGGGGTTGAAGAATTAAAAAGAAAAGTAAAGAAAAGGGTGAAAAGAAATAGCCCTCCATATATTCAACCTTAGGGCAGACACCAGGTTCAATTCATATGCTACTAGATGTTGCTAAGGCGACACCGGTATTGAAGACTAAGTCGTCATGGACCCAGTGACGCACTGCACTTAACCTTCTAAGCCACTCAAGTTTCTCTCAAAAGATACTTGTTTCATTCTCACGAGGAACCGGTATAATCTATCGACCCNAAGGAGAAAGGAATAAAAAGAGGAAGAAGGGGTTGAAGAATTAAAAAGAAAAGTAAAGAAAAGGGTGAAAAGAAATAGCCCTCCATATATTCAACCTTAGGGCAGACACCAGGTTCAATTCATATGCTACTAGATGTTGCTAAGGCGACACCGGTATTGAAGACTAAGTCGTCATGGACCCAGTGACGCACTGCACTTAACCTTCTAAGCCACTCAAGTTTCTCTCAAAAGATACTTGTTTCATTCTCACGAGGAACCGGTATAATCTATCGACCCTCTCTTAGAGAAGGTTGATATTGAAACAGGAGACCTATCCCTAATCTCCGCATAGGAAACCAAATGTGCACTTATGGAGTCTAGAGCCACGAGATACATCAAAGATCTCTTAGGAACACATAATACTTCTACACTAATGTCTTACATCATTGGACACTAAGTGTAAATTATCGAATCCTACGCAGATCCTAGCAATCTGCCTAGAACGTTTATGAGGGATTTACTTATGTATTTCTCGAATGATTGAACGGAAATCCTGCCAGGGTCAACATCAAACAGACCTGACAGCAGGTCACTTCGGTGATTCCTTGTGGATTATGCTTAGTGTTTACGATGGCTCCAAATGGTCTACAGTTGTAGGGTGATCTCCAGCGACTCACCTAATCGTGGGTGTACTTATGTATGCTAGTGTAAGCCCTACAGGGGGTATCCGATTAGGAACGGCCTTGTTAAGGATTAGAAGGAGTCTTCACACTATGCTGTTGACAATCTCTAACTCCAAACCTGTAAGTACCGGATGTATTATTGTTAACTGTTTCAATGCAGGTACAACTACCATCTTGAACACCAAACCTCCACATGCTCATACCCACATTACAACATCTAAGAAAGCTCACTTCAAGGATCGACGAATTGTTAAAGTCAAAGAAGGATTCTACGTCAACACAAAAAATCTTCAACAAAGAAATAAGAGCTACGAATGTATGACAGTACCATCGTCAAAGTTGTATGAGCATGTTGGAGAGGCGCGCATCTACTGGAGACTAAGGAAGTGACAAATGGCAGATCACGACATCACTTGATCACTATCACATCATCAAAGACAAAGAACAAAGAACGATGAATCATTCTGCTAACGAATTTTTTGAAGACGTCTGAAGCTGTAAAAGTCAAAGATTAAAGACAAAGAAAAGACGTCAAGCAACCTTGATGACCGTGATGAATCACACTCCTTCATGACTGATCCTTAGGGGGAGATTGTTAGGATCACGTTTCACAACATTTCTCAAGTCTCGGTCATTTCACATTATGTAATAGGTTGCTATGTTACTTAGTTTAGTTATGTTTCATGTTTAATAAATGTTGTAAGGCTCTTAAAGCCCAAAAGGCCTTAGAAGCCCACGTATGAGTAAGATAGGAAGGAAGGGAGTATTGCCCTAGTCCTTGCCTATAAATAGAGAGCTCATGTAACATTACATTTTGTTGGTTATTTCATTATCTTAAGGAAACTCTTGCACTTTTATCTTTCTTATTGAAATAATCATCCAATCCTTATATCTATCTCATTCTTATCATATCAATACTTGTGTATTCACATTATGGTGACCTAACAATCCTAAATAACTCATAAATGTAGTTGATTTAATAAGGAGTCCCTAGACGCCCCAAATAAGCAGTTTTAATAAGTACTCCCAAACAACCCGTATAAGCACTTACTTTAATACGTAATACCACATTACTCTTTATAAAAAAAATTACCAACCAAAAGCCCCTGACCAATACTGAAATGATTACTATTTGTATATCCCTTCAGCCAACCCACAATACTTATTAAATGGGTCAAAATGTCAAACATTAACCCAAATATCTTTTACTACAATTTTACTGATGGGTGTGCTCACTACCACAAGGGAACATGTCTTAAAACATTATAGTGCCCGTAGAATTTAGCGTAACAATGAAAACTGTGATCTACCTTATTAGATCACAAGTTAAAGTGGTAAACTTATTGACTTAATTTTATATTAAAAAAAATACCTTAGCACCCTCTATTTCTATAATGTTATAACATCAAAGAGGACAATGTGATACCTTAAGTAACTTGTTGTGTCTCTATGTAATGAATAGACTGAAGTTTTCTCACTATTGACAAAATGTAGTTTCTGCTACTAACATACCTACAAAGTTATGTACAATCAAAATTCAAACCGTCTCCTTTTTCTACCAAAATTGGTTGGTTTTACTAAATAAAATGTACTATGTTTATTTTTGTGAATATTATACCAAGTTGACTATATATTGGTATTTTCTCGCAACAAAGTTCCAATCCAAGAACTCAACATTAAAATTTATAAAAAGAACAGGTTTGTGTACAATGTCCTCTCAAACTATATATTGGTAAACACCAATTAAGCAACAACCTAATAGTTTTAAAATTAGTTATATTCTACCAACAAATCAAATAAGGTTTTTGTATTAGCGAATATCAAATTGCTTACTTATTGTAACAAATTGAAGGACGCACATACATGACTCTGATAAGCAATCCAGAACACCCGCAGAGTATCAAAACCTGATTTTCTATATTGAGACAGAAAGATAGATCGAACTAATAATTACCTTTTATTCATCATTTTTTTCATTCAACCTCGCTTTATGCATTATGAGACTTTAAAACATAGCGCAGATGTTTAAAAATGATTGAGACCTGCCAAAATCAAACGTAGTGTCAAACTAAAAATTTTGATCACTTGATGAAATAAAGGCTTAAGAAAGTTTCGGGTAATTACCTACTTGTTTGCGTGCTCATACACAACTATAAATTCAGCAAGATATCCGCCCTTTGTTTCTTAACTCAAAAGCAAAAACAAAAAAGAGTGTGATGAGTCAGAGTTGGAATATAAGGGAAGTATGATGAAAAAATGAAATCTATATGTGCATTTACATAAAGATGAGTTATTTTATATTCACCTCTTCAAGTCATTAAGTCGAAGATGTCATGCTCCATGCTAACCTTTAGAAGTTCACTCTAACATAATTCAAGCACGATATCACGTAGTACACCAAATTTCTTTTGTACCGTACATTATCCAAGAACTGTTAAATACCCATGTCACCCTCTCAACTCACCATAAAATAAAAACCGAAATCTCAACCTATATAATACAAGGTTTCTCCAAGGAAACTCTCCCCCAAAATTCCAAGATAATTACATGTGTCATTTTTTTTTTGATCCAAGGGACCACATTCATTTCCACCTCAAAGCATTTAATGTAAACAAAAAACACAATCAAATTTACACTAATGATAGATCCCTCATTCTACCACGAACAATAATAAGCAAACCGCCAATTTTGTATAAACAGTTGCATGCTTGGCATTTGAATATTACATGCTTGGCATTAGAAAAAGCAATTACCAGATACCTCATTCTTTTAAAACCCCAACTCAAAAACATAACACCAATCCTATCCATTAAAAATTAATCCATCACACCAACCTTAACAATTACATCCAATGGAATTTGATTGTCAGGGTTTTTTGAATTGGTGGTTTTTTCGAATTGATGATTTTTATGCGGTTACATGCGTGTTTTTTGGAGCTTAAATGCTTGCTGAAAAATTCATGTTTAATCTCTACCGAAATCAACCAATGGTAAATTTGTTTTCAATTTTAATATTGTTCTTCAAATTTATTTCAAATAACTATTGGTTGTAATTCTTTAATAATGTTGTTCTTCATATCCATTTTGACTGTTTTTAAGTGTTTGTTCATATTTGCTTTGGGGTGATTGTGTTTTCTTCATTTAATTTGTCACAATTTTTATTTGTTCTCGATTTTAATGGTGTATTTAATAAGTTAATTTGATATATGTTTTTAGTTTTTTTCCAGGTTTAATTATATATATATTGCAGTTGACAACAATAAGTTAATTTGATGTATGTTTTAATAAATTTGATACATGCCTTTAATATTGCAGTTGACAACATTGTTGAAGGACTGGTTCCTCACAGGTTACACAATTATATATTTTTTTGTTTAAGAGGATGATAAGATTTGTATATAATGGTTTTCATCGATTTCTGTTTCTAAAGTTGTGTTTGATTTATGCATTAGAGTAAAGCTGGTGAGAGTTGGACATCCATTGCATCCTTAGTGGAAAGGATTGGAACACAATGATTGACAACATGGTATGTTTACTTGATAAAACGTCTTATCATATTCTTTAACTTTTATTCAAGTTTATTAAATTTTGTGTGTTGGTTATGGAACGCGTTCAAAACAAAAAAGATTGGAAGATAAGAGAGACTCAATGGGCTCATGCTCAGTGAACTCCACATGGACTTCAAGCACCTGATGCACCGAACCTATTTAATGAGAAGAGCAGCTACATAGAACTTTCTGAAATCGCTGAACATGCTAGAAGACGTGCTCAAGTTGCAAGGTAAATTTATAGCCCATTTTCACATTCTGAGGGAGACGTGCTGAAATGTTTTTTTTTTTTTTTTTTTTTTTTTTTTTTTTTTTTTTTTTTTTTTTTTAATGTACTTTCGGTGTTATTCTAATAGCATTACCAACTTTTGATGACTTTTTTATTGGTAGACAACATAAGTCTTATGCTCATGTTTGATTATTGTAGGTAGCGTTTCATGCACTGAAGTTTGCTAAACCAATCAGAGAACTTGGTAAACGAATGGTTTTTTTTGTATGTAAATGTTTAATACATATAAACATAATGATATGTGTTTTTAATTAATTTGTTCATCATAGGTTTCAAGACTTCACGAACAGCTACAAGTTGAAAAGGACCTACGAGCTGCATTAGAAGCTGGGTTAAGTATGTCTTCAGGGCATGGTTCTGGATCCAATCAAACAATTGATTGAAAGGTTTGCACTGTCCCAAATGGGTGAAACTATATTTTGCATTTTTCATTTGTTTCAGTTTGATTAGTTGTTGGACCATGAGTTATCAACTGAGCTTTTGGACCATGAGATTAAGTTTTATTGGAAGTTAGAATGAGGTACCGTTTCCCCTGAATATCAAGTTGATTTTTTTAATACGATTAGGCTTACGGATAGATAAAAGTGGGTTTTGGGTAAGCTCATTGTGTCTGACATCTCTTTCTTCTTATCATTGGGAGAACCAAAAAGTGGGGGGGGGGGGTGCTGAGTACTTTTGCAAAACCATATACAGTTTTAGTGCGTTGAACCTATTGACACCCTTTTCTCTAATTGCATCAGAAAGTGTAAGAATGAAACCTATTCTTATCATATCGCCATTTGTTTTCAGAGTAATGCCTTATTGACATATTCTTTTATTCGTTTCCAGGTGGCCGAAATTGCTTTTCATTATGATCAGGTGTCCCTGCAATGTATCGTCCTAATGCGGCTTCATATACTCCAAAATTCGCACATCATCAAAACGGGCATGATAAATATTATTGTTAGTTCACTCTTCCTTATAAGTTGTTTTAGAGTTAAACACAATGTTGGGGTATAGAAGATCAAAGTACTGCTGAAGACCAAAGTGCTGCTAAAGTGTTTAAAGTCAAAGTACTGCTTGTGATCAAAGTATTGCTCGTTGATAAAGTCAAAGTACTGCTTGAAGATTAGATTAGCAGTACTTTGACTTTATCAACGAGCAGTACTTTGATCACAAGCAGTACTTTGACTTTAAACACTTTAGCAACACTTTTGTCTTCAGCAGTACTTTGATCTTCTATACCCCAACAATCCTCCCCTAACTTGAATTCTACTTGTTTGAGTTCAAGTTTCCATGTGTAAGCTTTATCTTCAAGGAAAGGTTGTATTCTTTGAAAGTCATACTCGTTATTTTATTATCATCAGCATAAAGTATCTGCAATCTTTATCAGCAACAATCTTTTTGTCTTTACAGCATCTTAATCTCTTCTCAGCTACTCAGCAACATAAGGTACATCAAATCATATTCAGTTTCATACTATTCTCATCACTTCCAGGTGTGTAAACTCTTGTGAGAGGCGAATCATTGAAAATTAATGGATTTTGATGTCTCTTTACCAAAGCCATTAACTCTGGAGTAGCCAATGTTTAGGTTAAGTAAACCATGGTACATTGATAACCATATGATTTTTAGCAAATCATCAGCTATCAATGGATTTGAGTAGTCTTTACCAAAAGCCGTTTGCTTATGGACTAGTTAGTTCTTTGATATCAACCATGGTGAACTAATTACCATATAAATGGATTTTCAACAGCCTTTACCACAAGCCATTTTCTTGTGGGCTAGTCAACTCTTCACTTATTTCAGATATGGTGAGTTGAAACCATACAATTTTTAGTAAATTGTCAACTAAAAACGGATTTGATTGTCAAATCAGAGCCGTACCCTCACGATGAATCAAACTCTTTCTTGTCTGTTAAACATGGTGAGTTGAATACCATTTGTTGTGTAGCACAAGTACTAACATATGACAACCCGCTATTTTACAGGTCAATACTATTTTCTAAACTTGAATTTAAATTCTTGACATTTAATTTAAAACAATTTACATGAGCCCTTTTACTTGAACCGACACAAATTTGTGAATACATTCTAAGTACACTAGGACTTAGGCTATTTCTAGTCCACAATGCTCCAGTACCTTTCTCCTACTCCAGTTCACAATTTTATACTATAAAACAAATT
>LBNU01033831.1:23632-39253 GCA_014162995.1 Artemisia annua
CTATTAAGAGTGGATCAATTCAAAAGTGCCAACTCTTCCCGCATATGCAAATTTTTGAAAACAATCATGAGCATATGTGGAGGGGGAGTCTTTTATAAGAAATTCAAAACCTCAAAGTGTTAACAAAAAGTTTTACATTCTTACACACTTTGAGAGATTTTCAATGATTTGGTTCAAAGGCATCAATAGGATAGTTATGGAGTTACAAGGTGACTAAGGATAGGAAAAACCGTCCTATGATCCGCCTAATCCGGAGGGATCTACCCAAGGACATCACCAATAGTTAGAAATTAGAAGTCCTTAGGTATGATATGAAAAAGGAGTAAAGAATGAAAGGAGAAAGAAGGGGTTGAAGAATTAAAAAGAAACGTATGAAAAGGGTGAAAAGAAATAGCCCTCCGTTTTACCAACCTTAGGTCAGACACCGGGTTCAATTCATATGCTACTGGTTGTTGCTAAGGCGACACCGGTATTGAAGATAAAATTCGTCATGGACCCAGTGACGCAATGCACCTAAACCTTCTTAGCCACTCAGGCATCTCTCAAAAGATGTTTGTTTCATTCTCACGGGGAACCAGTGTAATCTATCGATCATCTATTAGAGATGGTTGATATTGAAACAGGAGGCCTTCTGCTCCATGCCTCCGCATAGGAAACCAAATGTGCACTTATCGAGTCTAGAGCCACGAGATAACATAAAAGATCTCTTAGGAACAGAAAATTCTTCTACACTAAGTGTCTTACATCATTGGACAGTAAGTGTAAATTATCGAGTCCTTCACAGATCTTAGCAATCTGCCTTGAACGTTTATGAGGGATTTACTTAGGTATTTCTCGAATGATTGAACGGAAATCCTGCCAGGGTCAACATCAAACAGCCCTGACAGCAGGTCACTTCAGTGATTCCTTGTGGATTACGCTTAGTGTGTTCGATGGTTTCAAACGGTCTACAGTCGTGGGGTGATCTCCAGCGACTCACCTAATCGTGGGTGTACTTATGTATGTCTGTGTTAGCCCTCTAGGGGGTATCCGATTAGGAACGACCTTGGTAAGGATTAGAAGGAGTCTTCACACTATGCTGTCGACGAATTCTAATTCCAAACCTGTAAGTACCGGATGTATTATTGCTAACTGTTTCACTGCAGGTACAACCACCATCCTGAACACTAGCTTCCACATGCTCATACTTACATCACAACAATAAATGAAAGCTCTCATGAAAGATCGAAGCAACATGAATGTCAAAGATAGATTCCATGCCAAAAGAATCTACAAAGTGATAAAGACAAACGATCTTAAAGCAACACATCGTCTAAAGAAGGATTCTACGTCAACACAAAGAATCTTCACATATGAAAAGAGAGCTCCTCACTTATGAAAGTTTCAAACGTCAAAGATGTATGAGCATGTCGGAAAGATGCAGAACCACTGGAATCGAAGAGAGTGACGAATGGCAGATTACCACATCAGAATGATCACTATTCCATCAAGCAAAGACAAAGAACAAAGAACGATGAATCATTTCTACATAATCATTTTTTGAAGACGTCTAAAGCTATGAATGCCACAACTAAAGTCCAAAGACAAAGACGTCAAGCAACCTCAAATGACCGTGACTAACATCACTTCTTCAACAACCGATCCTTAGGGGGAGATTGTTAGAACCTAAGTTTATCAACATTTAGTCAAGTCTCGGTTATTTCATCATTTGTAATAGGTTGCTAGTATATTTAACTTATCATGTAACGTATGAAGTCCATCATACGTCCAATGGGCCTTAAGCCCATACGTCTAGAGAAAGGAAGGAGAAAGGGAATGTTGCCCTAGCTCCTCTCCTATAAATAGGAACATCATGTAAACCTTTCTCTTGTTGGTTATTTCATTATCTTAAGGAAACTCTTGCACTTTTATTCTTCTCATTTGATCTAATCAACCAAACTCTATTTCTCATCTTATTTCTATCAAACTTATACTTGTGTTTACAAAATGGTGACCTAACAATTATGTTATGATATGTTTATGGTGTATGTTGTTGGGTTTGTTGTTGAAATATGTTGAGGGTGTTTGATTGGTTTAAACCATTGATTGATCAATCGTCACAGTTTGACTTATTTAGTCAACAAACTTACTGAATAGGTATGCTTGTATTACAATGTAGTCATATTGGGTATGCTTTACTACAGGAGGTTTGAATAGTTTATAAGGAGGGATGATGCCTTCTATTATGCAATACCTACATTCATTTTGTGACGATGAAGCTGCAATCTTATGAGCTTTTAAATGTATATCAGTTTGTATGTTTGTGATTTTGAATGTTGTTGTTACAGTCCTAAATGGTAGTTATGGAACTGTCTTAGCACATTTATGGACTTGCAGAATGTCATGTATATATTTGTGATGTAGTTTACCATTTCTGAATAGTTTGACTTGCATAGCCAAATAAACTTATTGGGGGCATTTATGTTAGTTTGACTTATTTAGTCGAAGAAAGATGTTGGGGGACAATTTGTATGATGTTAACCAGATAAATTGTGAACCCGAATTTGTGTTGACCATTTTTCATCATCAACCCAAGACCATTTGTGTTAACCTCTCTAAACTAGATCATACTATGCAACATATTTGGATCATAAACATCAACTAGTCCACTTAAATTTGGATCATAAACAATCATAACCTACATAATAAACAAATAACACAAATCAAAGTAGATAATCAAGAAACTTGGACCATTGTTGTAAAACCATAATGTACATAACCTAATACCATAATTTACACCATTAACAAATATATTGTTCATAAACCCATAACATAAACCATCAACAAAACAGCCAACCCAAAACCCAACCCACATTGACTAAACCCAACCGGTCAATTCTGCAAGTAAACATAAGAAAAGAAGAACAACCAACTAATGATCAAGTATTTCCTGAGCTTGTCTTGCCCGCAACTGCTCCATGCTTGCCCGCCTTTCCTTGTTGTTTGCCCTGTCCTCTACATAGTCTACCCTTTCTTGATCTAACGCAAGGACATCTTCCAAAGCATCCATAGTCCTAAGAAAACCAAGGATGATATCAAGAGATCTGACACACATGGGGGGATCTACCCAACCCATGAAAGGATAGTTCGAGTTCTATAATATATAATAAATGTAAATAAAATGAAAACAGAGGCAATTTTGTAAAATGTAACATTATTTTGTTTTGATCAAGAGTAAAACTTACGTAGGTTGAGTATGCATAAAATCGATGCCCAAGATTGATGTTGGTTCATGATGTTCGGACCACAACTTGAAGACCACATGCACAAACAATCATTTTTTAGATGAAGACGATGATAAACAATGAGTTAGTGACAGTATCTTGTGATAGAGAAAGGTAGGTGATGGTGTGGATGGGAAGGAAGGAGGGAATGAAACTAGTTGGGGACTAGTTGAGTGAGTTGTATTAGGAAGTATGAAAACAATGATAATCAAATTCGAGTATATGCCAGTCAAATATAGGTGGAACAATGTAATGACCAAACTGCCCTTAACCCATATGTTGACTAACGAGAAAGGCTAATGGTCATTAGCCCAGAAGGACTAGTCGCGCAATTAACGAAGAATATTGGGACCAAAAGAATGATTTTAAAGGACCAAAAGCGTGAATCAGGTATAGTTTGGGGACTAGCGGTGTAATTTACTCTTTAAAATATTATAAATTGACTAGTATTATTCTACAGGTTACAAAAGGAAAACGCAAAGTCATAGGGTGTTAAAAATGGGAATTATTTACTTGTTTTGCTAAATAAAAAGGGAGGGCTTTATTATATATTTATTTGAAGAGGGAAACCAAAAAGACTCAAAAGAAAAAAAAGGGCGGAAAAAAGTAATCGGAGAAATGACGGCGATTGAAGAAGATGAAGAGGAAGCATTGATGGCTTTGTATGAACATCGCTTCAAAGAAGTCCAACATCTTCGTGACCGTCTTGATTACTATGAGTCTCAGGTTCTTCTTTACTTTTTTCCTTTCATTTTTATTATAACTTTATAATTAATATACTTACTTTCGAGTCTCTACTTATTTGCCACACATTTTCAAAAACAATCAACGAGCTTTTGACTCATGCCATTGTTTTGGGGGTATGAGTTTTGTAGGACTATGTACTACAGTAATTTTTAGGGCACCACCTTTTGATTTGTCTGTGTGGTCATCTTTATTTTTTTGTATTCCGTCTATTGTGTGAATCTTATTGACCATTTTGCCGCTGCCCGTCATTAGGATTTAGGAGCATTAATAAATGACAATGGTAAAATTGTCACAAAACACATAAAATAGATGGAATTATGAAAACAAAGTTGGCTACACGACAAAGCAAAAAGTGGCAAGTTTTTGCCTTAATTTTTATTAAAAGACCTTGATTACCCGAACAGAAAAAATGCACTTTGTTACTTTTTGACTCTGGACGGGCACTCTATATGTGCAGCCGACGTGTTTAAAATTTAAAAGCATGTAAACATTGTGCGTGAGTGTAAAGTAGAGATGTATTGGTCCCAATATTTGGGTAGTTATTTAGTAGATTTACTTGTTAATGGGAAAAGTTGAAATTGGGGCTCTTTTGCCTTTTTATGGAGTAAATGCTCAGATTGTTGCTATATAAATGGGTTGTCTTGACACGTGGAATAATTGATTTGATGTACCCGGGTCAAACGGGTGGCACCCTATTTGTGCAACCAACTTGTCTAAAATTGAAAAAACATGAAAGTAGACGTGTATTGAGTACAGGTAATTTTTTTCTGGTATGATATGGATATGGTATGAAGAAACCATATGGCATATTTGGGTAGCTTTTAGTAGTTTTAATTGTTGAATGATGGTGAATGGAAAAAGTTGACTGCATTCTATTCGATTTGTTTTAGTAGTAGAAATGGGGTCTTTTGTTGTTTTGTTTGTCTTTGGAATTTTGCTTTTTTACAGAATAAATGCTCAAATTGTTGCTATATAAAAAATGTAAATTGTGCTGTTTTGGACTATGGTTGTGCAATAATGATAGCTAATATAGAAAAGTTACTTTATGTTGTGCAATTATAGCTAATATTGCTTTTAATAAGCTGTGCAGCTCAATGAAGCTGAGAAGAAGTTGGACGAAACACAACGCCAGTTGTCGCGCGTTCGAAGTCGAGGATCTGCTAAAAGTTCAATTGAAAATCTAGTAAGAGTTAAAAAAGAGACAACACCTAGTCCTTTGAAGCTTACTAAAAAATGTAACGTAAACTTGTCTGACAGTCAACCAGAAGAAGATTGTAAAATTATTAACACCCAACAGAAACCAACACTTCATATCCCTTTTGTAACTTTAAAAAGGCCCTCACCTTTTGATGTGTCGTCTAGTGAAGATTCAACTGAAATTCGTTCTCAATCTTGTTTTTCGGTTCCGCGATTTAAGAAAAAACCTAAACTGGTGAAAGCTGCTGAAAGTCAACCAAATTTGGTTGCAACCCAAAAAAGGCCCCCATGTGTTGAGATGGAGGAGTCCTGTGATGAACCGAGCAAATTTGGTTCTCGACCTCTCATGTTAAATAAGCCGGAGAAAGCTGCCGAAAGTCAAGCTAGAGGGACAAAAAAGAAATCTGGTAATACTTGCTACATGTTTATGGTTTGATCTATGAAAATATCAATTCGTTTCCATACTTCTTTTGTAAGCTTTATAGTTTTATTTTCATTATTACAGGGAAAAGTAAAGACAGAGATTTGATTGAGGTGGTAAACAGTTGTTCATCACCTATTAAAATCAATTGTGAAACATCCAGCTACATTCCTAGCCAGCATAAGAGAAAGCTGAGAACTCTTGTCTTGTGTCCGACAAATGACGAGCTTTTTGTGACGAGGTATTTGGTATAGACTTTAATCACATACATTGGTAATTGGCTTAATCTTACTGTGACCATGTTTTGAAATCTTGTGCAGTGCTTTGGATGGTATTGTTAATCTTTGGAAAATACAGGGAAAAGGGTATGTCCTAGATTTTACTTTGATATCATCATTAGTTTTATGTTACTTTCTACATTACCTTATTTGTTCCCCGTCTTGTGACTGGATTTTGGTTGAAATTTTAAAACAATCTCCTTCAACTTATTCTGTAATCATGACTAAAAAACAAGTAATTTGATGAAAAATTATGTCACATTCATTTTGCTTTACTATAATTTAATGGGGCCCATTTGTTTTAACACTTGCAGAAAATGATTGAATGCCTAAACTGGCGACATTTTATATATAACTGAGTATTTGTTATAATGATCTAACTTATATATCGCTGAATAGTTGCTAATTTAATGTCAGGTCACATGTAATTCATCAAAGTTCAATCAACGCTGCATCGTTAAAACAAAGGCGATGGCCCGAAGATGTTGCTTGGCATCCAAATGGAAGCAGCATGATCTTCGTGTATAGTGCAGATGGTGGGGACTCTCAGATAGCAGTGATGGACATGAATAAAGGACAAAAGGTAACCCTTTAAAGCTATTTGCCATCATAGTTTAGTTTCAATATTTTATCTTGTTGATGTGTGTAACATAGTGTACAACAAATCAGGTCACTTTTTTGGAGCATAAGCCACATGTTAAGGGGACTATTAACAATGTAATGTTTATGCCATGGGACCGCAACTCCTTTATTACCGGTGGAAATGATCATGCTGTTGTTCATTGGAGCGAGAAACCTGGGGAGAACTGTTGGAAACCTAATGTGCTTCACAAAACTAATCATACTTCTGCCGTTATGGGTGTTGCTGGAATTAAACATACGAAGACTGTAATTTCTGTTGGAGCGGATAGGAAAATTATCGGTTTTGACTTAGAGACTGAAAGAACGGATATCAAACATCAGATAGACAGCAAGTGCATGAGCGTACTACCAAATCCACGTGACTCCAATCTTTTTATGATTCAGACCGGGTAAATTGCAATTGATTCAACTTTGTACATTTGTCAGGATAATTTCTTACAGCTAATATGTCTTACTGTTACCATTCATTGTGCTTACTAATTGTTATGATTTATTCTCTAAACCATGAGCCCTTTTTCGCTTAAATTTCAGGGTCAATTATATAAAGTATCAGTGTCTTTTTCTAGTCCCTTTTCATTATGTAATCGTAGTCTTAAGTATATTTATTTAAATGATAATGTTCTACAAAAACAAAACGTTTTGTGTCTGGTTTGGGTCACTTTATTACCAATGATCTTTATTTTCTCTTCATCTGTTGCCTAAATAGTGATCATATATATATTATCAGTTGTTCATGTATTGTTTACTTCTTTTGATATTTTTGCTAATAGTGCGCCATTTTTTACTTTTCTTGCAGGACTCCTGAGAGGCAACTACGACTGTATGACATGAGGCTAAAGGGAGACGAAATCCATGGATTTGGTTGGAAACAAGAAAGTAGTGCGTCTCAATCATCCTTAATAAATCAAGCATGGTCCTCAGATGGTTTATACCTAACATCAGGCTCTGCAGATCCAATGATACACATCTTTGACATTAGGCTCAATGCCAACCAACCTTCACAATCTATAAAAGCTCATCAAAAACGTGTTTTCAAAGCTGCATGGCATCAATCTCTTCCTCTGCTGATTTCCATATCATCCGATCTCAATATCGGATTGCACAAAATCATTTAAAACATGCATTTTGTGTAAGTATATATTTCATGTCACCTAGTTTGAACTTTGAAGTGAACATCATAGTTGCAAAAGGTAAAACTAGTACTCCAATATTTTGAATTTAGTATGCAGCTATGTAATGCCACCAGTTACAACTTGGTGAATGAAGCTTTTCTTGGATAATCTCGCCTACATTGCCTATAATATTAGTCGTTGATGATTGCCTAGAAATATATTTCGTCAATAATTGAACGCATATTGCTCTTTTTGTGATTTGATCCAAACTCATTGTTCATGTTAGTTAGAGCACTTGGTGTGGCAACATTGTTAGGCCTTTTTCACCCCATAATTACGCGTCACCATACCATTTTTGGCGTTGGTGCTGGCTTTACTGGTCGGTGTTGGTGGGAGAACGATGATATCATTTTTTTTTCCTTTATTCGGATGGCATATTTTTATGCATGCACGTGTCACGTTTTTTTTTTTTTTTTTCTCTACATACGTGATTTGTATAGTTAGACAGGTTAGTGTTTGATTTTTGACACATCACTCAATTAATATTACAGGCAATGTAGGCGAGATTTATACGGAGGCCTAAGATATATGCTTAAACTCATGCTTAATTCATTAAGAATATCACTTATACATTTTCTCTCTCTATCGTTATACCCCGCTGCTGAACACAAACCCAGACAGGTTGTACTACGAGGGCCGCCGGCTCTGAATAACCAGCCCAGCAAGAAGCTCAATTCTTCTATAACATAACGGGGCGAAACATAGATAGGGTCGACGACGGAACGAACAACGAAACTTTACGACAGCTTTTTCGTACACGTTCACTTGCATCACATACACAAGTGCTCTCTGAACCGTGCAATAAGGTCACCCATAACACGGCTCTCCCATTTGAGAAATCTTCACTTTTTTGATATTTTCACTTGTCATCATCTTGTTGTTAGACGTCTTTTTAGTCATGCATTTTAGGCATGTCAATCATTTTCCAAGTGCAATAAACTACGATAAGTTGAAAAACTAAATCAAATCAAATAGTCATGACACTTTAGATGGTTAATAAATCACCAAAATAGTTAAATAATAAGTAAACTTGTAAAAAACACCTATAACTATTATTTACTCTTTGTGGGATTGGATTGTTTTCTTTATCTCGTTATCATTCAACGTTTTTTATTTACGACATTTAGATCCTAAACGTATATATTATTGAGTATTAAATTGCTAAAGTTTCACATATTAGAGCGTCACGTGTGGTGGCTTAAGCTGTTTCGCCAATTTACCGCCACCTAAGCTTTTCATATTTTACATTCACACACTAAATACCCAT
The DNA here is from genome assembly GCA_014162995.1 of Artemisia annua. Lineage (NCBI taxonomy): Eukaryota > Viridiplantae > Streptophyta > Magnoliopsida > Asterales > Asteraceae > Artemisia > Artemisia annua. Next base: position 32,620 of record LBNU01033831.1, read on the forward strand.
TCACTAATAACACAAGCTATTTCACTCGTTTTGAAACCTCCATACCCAATTAAAACACGAACACGACCACAAAACCTAATTAGAAAAAAGAAAAAAAAATGTAAATGATGTTGCACCAGCATACTCACTTGGCAAATGGCACAGGAGAGGGGCGGTGTGGTAACATGGGAGATGGCATGCCACATAAGGAATGACACATGAAAATGCTCGTGAGGTCTTAATCACCATTTTATAAGAGAACATATAAAGATAAGAGCATAACGTATGAAAACTTGAGTTATAAAAAAAATAAAAATAATAAATAAATAAATAAATAAATAAAATACTGTCACCTTAGTGCCACATCATTTTTAACATTTCAACATTAATACTCCCTCCGTCCCAAAATAAGTGTCCAGTTTGACTTTTCAGAGTCAAACTGGTTCAACTTTTACCTTTAATATTTTTCTTTGTGTTACATAATACTTAATGAAAAATTATACCAATGAAAAATACACTTAAAACTCAATCCATTCATATATTTTGCTTCAAGTATTATATAACACCCGCAAAAATAGATAAGGTCAAAGTTGAACCAGTTTGACTCTGAAAAGTCAAACTGGACACTTATTTTGGGACGGAGGGAGTACAAAATTATCACTCCTTATCACCACTTTTTAGGACCCATTTTTCCCCTTTTCTTTTCCATTTAATTAAATAAACTAACATTTCATTAATTAAATTAAAATAAAACAAAAATAAGAAGCTAACATTTCAAAAATATCACAACATTGGGCCAAATATGAAAAAAGAAGAAGCCCACTTTCAAAAAATGAAAAGCCCAATTATCACCCTATTTTTTTTACCCTATTTCTCTTTTTGCAATCATTTGGTTTACTGTTGCAGACCCATCTTCCTCTCTCAACACACACTAGAAACACACACACGAAAAAAAAACCACAATCAACAGACACATACACACGCAAAAAACCATTTAAAAACGAAAAAAAAGAAAGAAAAGAAAATGGCGTTGTAACTTACGTTGCTGCCATAACTTGGAGCTCAATGCCACCCAAAACGCCACGATGCCAGTATGGTAACGGCGGCATAACACTGGACACGTCGGCATAACGCCAGAACAAATGTTACCATACGTAGAACTCTAAGATTTAAATAAATGAAAAAACTCGTGTATTACACGGGTCTTAAACTAGTTAATAAAAACAAAGAGAAAATTCACGAAGAATAAAAAAGGAGGTAGAAGAATTGGCATGTAAATTGACTAAAATGACCTCATGTGACCTGCATATGAGCAATTTAACGAAAAAACACGGTCATCTGGTCACAAAGGCGGACAATTTAATTATTAAACTTCAAGGACTAAAAGTGAAATTTGATGTAAACAAGGACGAAATTTGTAATTTACTCAAATTCATTTTGTTGATAAGATTTTTTGATTTTGTTTGAATTATTTTTAATTTTTTTTTTATTATTATTATTTTTTGACCATTCCTTTTTGCGAGAAACCAAAAGAAGCCCAAAACCCCTAGAAGTATACAACATTTTAGCCAAAACTTAGCATACAAAAGGTCGGTATGTGACTAGTGATAAAACTAATCCATTAAGTCATAAAACTAATCATCAGCATCAGTTTACGACAATAAGTCATAACACTAATCCATTATATCATAATTAGTATTACTACTCAAATGACCCTTTGTACACCATTAAGGCCAAAAGATTGCCAGCATTCAACTCTTGGAAGCGTCAACAAAAAAGTGGGCTACACAATCGAGTGGGAACAAAAAATACTGATTAGACAAGTGAATGCGGCTTGTAAATACATCATAACTTTACTAATACGGCTTTCATCCGGGTAATATTGATAATTAATCCATGATCTGATGAAGGAAATCCCAGTACTTGTTAAGCATGTGATCTTTGGGTATCACACGTTTCCATTGCCCTGTAACAAATATCGCATATGCATCCGCTGCATACCTGTACAGAATGCAAGTTTTAAAAACAATAAGAAAATACTAGATAGATATAAAGAATAACAAATGATAAAGAGAGGGAGGGAACTTACTTGCCAACACCATGTAGTTGAGTGATGTGTGTCCAATCATCATATAAATATCCAGCAGAGAAGTTTTGAATCCGATCCGTCTTTGTATTTTGAAGTCCAAGTGGTGTTATAAGCTTTATAATCTCATCTGCCGGAACCACTAAAGCAGTCGCTGCATCAGGGACCAAGTTAAAGAACTCGAATATCACCTCTTTAACCTACATATCAAATGGAAACCATAGTTACAAATTTTAATGAATACCTATTGAATTTGAGTTTCAGCCATAGACTATGATTTAGAATAAATCATGAGAATACAAAGAGCATAGGAGTGTAACTCTTACAAATTAAGGATTTAGTATAAAAACTGAGGTAAAAGTTTTTAGGATTAAAAGGGCAAATTTGCCATAAAAAAATATATGAAAATAGCATATTTGCCATCAAGTCTTTTTAAGTTGCTGACTAAAAGGCAAAATCTGGAAACAGGTAATCTTGCACAAGTTTGGTTACTGGAATTTACCTATCCAACCCATTTTGGTTCAAGCCAATAATTTTTATTACATTAAGCGATAAAACTAAATCCACCGTTAAAAGATGGTTTTGCTAATAAATAATGTGAATTACACATCCAACTTTGGATATGATAAGCAACAGAAAATCGCTCTCAAAAAGCAGAGTTGCTAATAAACATATACTATAATTCACCCACAAACATAGAAGTATCTCAAGCCTATACGAAAACGTATGATTAACCATTAGAAAACCACGGCAACTGGGTCAAGTGAGTCAAAAGTCACACGAATAAAAGTTTGATGCATACAAAGTGCTTATGTTTGATCCTTTACAAAAAACCAGCCAACTGTTTCATACCAACCCAATATAAAAGCAGCATATATTATTTTCCCGGGAAAATATAATATATAGGACAGGTAAAAAATTTGAATGTCACCAAAACAAGCTTTTTATGCATAAAAGCTACATGTATTTGACCCAACCCTTTCAAGCCAAATTTCATAACAAAATTAGTGATCTTTATAGAACAAGTATAAATGTTGGAAACCAATCCACAGTTGCAAAATAAGTCCCAAACAAAAAAGGTAGTCAATGCATCATATATAACAAAACAAGCACGTTAATGGCAAATTAATCTGCATTTGTCTCTTCCCTTAAACACTCTGACCCATTCTCTACATATAGGACTACACAACGACTCTCAAGTTATATAGTCTAATCACAGTAAATTTCAAGTAGAACATTTTAATTTTAGTACAGCTTAGGGTTGAGAAGCATTATCGTTGTGATTCAAAGTAACCATAACTGAATTCTCATGCCATATATTTCCAAAAGTTTGTCTTTTGAGTTTACATAGGTAAGCATATGTGAACCTGTCCATAGACACATATTTACTGGTGGATAGTAAATTCACTCTCTCAGTAAGTGGCAATTAAGAACTCTTCAAGAAGTGGATTACAAATTTGCTCTCTTTATATATTTAGAATAGCAGATTTACCTCTTTAGCCTTCATGTATCAGAGAGAAGGAAAAACTTACTGACTAATAAATGGTTAATATTGTCTGATATAAGATACAATTTTATTTGAATATATATTTAGCTAACGAGAAAAAAAAGATGAAACCTGGAATAGAAAATCAATCACACTATACCACCAAGCTACATCAGAATTCTACATGTATCTCTTCGCCTCATCATATTATTTGTTATTACACGATGTCACAATAATAAGAATTTAAAAACGGAAGCTTCCCACGCCCTAAACCTCCACCATGCAATTAGAGTAGTAGTAATACATAACAGTGAACATTTTGAAAATCAGCATCACTTAAGAAAAAAATAGACCAGTGCCTAGACTTTAATATTAATGGTAACATATGTTGGCAATCAAAACAAGACAATATTTGAAGAAATGTTTGGAAAATAACCCCCAAGCTTAGCTTTTTTATTTTCCATTGTGCTTCATTCATGTAGTCGTTTACAAAGCATAAAAGAGAGTCAAGAGATGATGTTACGATTTTGCAAAGATTAATGAGTTCGAAAATGCAATTAATACTATAGCAAGTTATGTTTGGCGGAATGTAAAGCATGTGCATCAGCAGATAATGAAAAAAAGTAAAGAAGACTGACCTGTTTACCCTGTGTTTTATTTAGAAGTATACAGATGACGACAATCCTCCAAGGATCATGGAAATGATTCTCTTGGATGAGATGATGAATGGATTCTGGAGGTACCCATGTGTTATCTGGAGTCCTCTTTTTGTAGGCTTCGTCTCGTTTTTGTGCAGCGGTAAAAGTAACTTTGTCTTTTGCTTGAGGTTTCTTTTTAACAGCTGCAATTGGTTTTGCTATTGCGTTACCAGCATTGCCATTTTGAAAGTACGGTGACACCTTTACCTTCTTTCTCTTCGTCTTCCGATCACCGACACAAGCTCCATCTTTTTGTTTTACAACTGTCTCTGGGGAGAAGTAAGGTGACAGCTTCTTTGCCTTAGCCTTCGCTTCCACCTTTATCTTCTTATCACCAACAAAGCCTTCTTCATCTTCTTGTTTTAGAAACGTCTCAACAGGGAAGTACGGTGACACCTTCACGGCAGAATCACCAGCAACAAAAGACGTTGCCGTTGCTTCTTCCTGTTCTGGTATCGTGGTGCTGGAGAAGTAGGGAGATGTCTTCCTCACCTTCACGGCAGAATCACCAGCAACAGAAGATGTTGCTGCAGCTTCTTCCTGTATTGGCGCTGTGGTGTTGGAGAAGTAGGGAGATGTCTTCCTCACCTTCATGGCGCAATCACCAGCAACAAGAGATGCTGCTGCTGCTTCTTCCTGTTTTGGCAGAGCAGGTGCCGTGGTGTTGGAGAAGTAGGGAGATGTCTTCCTCACCTTCACGGCGCAATCACCAGCAACAAAAGATGCTGCTGCTGCTTCTTCCTGTTTTGGCAGAGCAGGTGTCGTAGTGTTGGAGAAATAGGGAGATGTCTTCCTCACTTTCACGGCGGAATCACCAACAACAAAAGATGTTGCTGCAGCTTCTTCCTGTATTGGTGTCGTGGTGTTGGAGAAGTAGGGAGATGTCTTCCTCACTTTCACGGCACAATCACCAGCAACAAAAGATGCTGCTGCTGCTGCTTCTTCCGGTTTTCGCAGAGCAGGTGTCGCAGTGTTGGAGAAATAGGGAGATGTCTTCCTCACCTTCACGGTGTTATCATAAACAGCAGAAGTTTCTACTTTTAGTAGCGGTGCTGCTTTGTTCTGAAACTCTTGTTTTAGATCAGCGTAAGAAGGTTGTTGTTTGTTGTCTAGTGATTCTTTGGTAGGGAAGTAGGGTGAGGTAATTACGATGGGTTTGGTGTTCTGATAAGTAGTTGCAGCATCGTTATCATTAGTATAATTGTCAAGTGGTTTGTTTTCCTTAGGTTTGTATGCGAAACAAGCAAACAGGTTATCAACATCATTAGTTGCATCATCCAACCCCCTTTTTCTGTTGTTATTCTTCTCATCCTAATTTTATAAATAGTACAGTAGTATTATTATTCAACAAAATAAATAAAGAAATACCGCAAATAGAAAAGATGGAAATGAAAATACCTTGGGAAGAACAGGTGTTTGTTTAGCATATAATTTGTGGAATGTGAAATTACTGTTCTTGGCAGGAAGACCGATGGCACACTTCAACTTAATAGTTTTAGTCTTAATGTTGTTTTCATTGGAGTTCATCATCCCGTCTGACAGACTGTGATATGCAAATGTAAGCACAATTAATTAACTATAATCCAAAAAAAAAAAAAGGAAAGTAAGAAAATTGATAATTGAAAGAAGCTACATACCCGGTTGGAGCTGAATTTTCTTAACTACAAAATGAAAACCCCTTTTTGATTTGATGATTATTATTTGTGCCGGCGGTGAGTGGGCGCCTTTTCCGATTCCCCCCTTGGCCCCTTCCACTTTATTGTAAAACAATCATAAAATACCCCCCCTTCTTATCGCCCGCGTAAACTTTTACCTCGTAACAATTATAAGGAGAAAACTGCAAAAATGTCCCTAAACTTTTCAAAAAATGCAAAATATGTCCTCGAAAAGAATATCTGCAAATCTTGTCCCTAAACTTTCAAATTTCTGCAAGTTATGTCCTTGCCGCGTTACTGTAGCTGCAGAAATTGTTTTTTTGACTAACGCTCGTTAGTTTTGGCCGTGTGAAATGACTATTTTACCCTTGCCTTTTGCAGGGACAATTTTATGAAGTTTACTATTCATTTTCTTTTTCACTCTCCACCACCCTCCACCACCACCAACAAACACCCTCTACCACTACACAACCACTACCAAATACCAAATAAACATTCCATTTTTCATGGTTTTATATTATTGCTTCTCATCTCAATGAAAAAGAATCACAATACTTTATTTGGTATTTGGTGTCTAACGAGATAAAAGCAAACCGTACCTACCCCCAAGTAGATACACAAGACGATAGCTACTTTCCTGATATATATATACATATATATATATATATATATATATTATATATATATAATATATATATATATATATATATATATATATATATATATATAT
>LBNU01033831.1:54654-68202 GCA_014162995.1 Artemisia annua
ACCCCCCTTACACTTAAGTTGAACATTGTCCCCAATATTCGAAAATAAGGAATTTAAAAGATAAAAAGGTTAAAAGAATGAAATCGGATACTCCCCTGATTCGTTCTTTATGCAAGTGAAGTAACATGGTTAGATCCTCCTCCAAGAAAATGAACTATCAAAGCTTCCCTTCCAGTATATGCATCATCTTCTTGTCTTAAATAACCTGTTAAAATGGAAATACTACAAGAAACCTCGCGTAAAATCGGCGGTATTATTCATATATATATAGACGTTAACCTAGAGAGCAAGTAAGATATAATGCTTGTGGAATGAATTTTTGGTATGTGATATTTCACATACCTTTTATTGACCAAAACCCGACCAAAAAGACCAAAAACTAACCCGTAAATGCCAAATATTCGTGTTTTTGTGTTTTTTAATATGCAGGTATGGATTTATAAGAAAAGGACGAAAAATCACGAGAAAATGACAAAACGAGCACGGGATTTGGAAAGGAGTCAAAAGCCGAAGCCGGGGAAGGAAAAAGTCAAAGTTAAAGCTCAAAAGGTCAAATTCAACCTCGGGGATTCATATCTTGCCACATTTAGTCCTTGGAAGCAAAGTTTGAAGAATTACACAAAAGGCCCCTCAANATTTCACATACCTTTTATTGACCAAAACCCGACCAAAAAGACCAAAAACTAACCCGTAAATGCCAAATATTCGTGTTTTTGTGTTTTTGAATATGCAGGTATGGATTTATAAGAAAAGGACGAAAAATCACGAGAAAATGACAAAACGAGCACGGGATTTGGAAAGGAGTCAAAAGCCGAAGCCGGGGAAGGAAAAAGTCAAAGTTAAAGCTCAAAAGGTCAAATTCAACCTCGGGGATTCATATCTTGCCACATTTAGTCCTTGGAAGCAAAGTTTGAAGAATTACACAAAAGGCCCCTCAAGTTTCAAGAATTGTCAAATTTGGTCCTTTGAAGATAAATTTTGGAGTAATTACACCTATGGTCCTTCAAATTTCAAAGATTGTCACAAAAAGTCCTTGGATAAATATTATTGAAGATTGGCAGCTAAGGTCCTTGTAATTTCAGAAAATACAATTTTGGTCCCTATGATTATTTTGCTAAACATAACCGGATCCACTATTATCCATTAAACCCATTTAAACCCATTACCTTTTATCCATTAACCCACTTGGCCCAAAAACCCAATCTCAGCCCAAAACCCTTACCTGTTTTTCCCCTAACCCATTTACCAGGAACAAAATAAAATAAAAAAAAAACCCATCCCCGCCAATTTCTCACCCTTCGTCCCCACCTCAATTTTACCTGCACATCCCAAGTTACCACCGGTAACTCTTCACCCCTCACCTCAAGACAAACCAGGACCACAAGGGACACGTGGCGTCCATTTCCCAGCTCCATTTTGATCCAACGAGCCAGAATGAAGACCTTGGTGACCAAGGTGAATCCAAGGGTTGATGTTAAAGACCTAGAGGCTTCTCAAAACCCTAGCATCTCCTCACAAACGTCCATATATATTCATCTTATTCTCATAGTTGCAGCCGTGTAGTTTTGTAGTAGGTTTTGAGCTTTTAAGAAAATTTTATGTAATGAATTTAATGAATTTAATGTTTTAAACTTTTTAATTTGTGTTTAAGCTTTAATATAAGTTGTCTCTCTAGTTCTTTAATCTTAATTTTATAGTTATTTACTGTTTTCTTTTATGTTTACTTAGTTAAGTTTTTTCAAAAAAAAAAATCCATTAAGCTCTTATTAAGCTCCTTTACTACTTCTTTAGTTCTTCCAAATAGTTTTCAAAAAATCTTTTAGTAATCTCAGTTTTAACTCTTAAGTGTTTTCTAACAATTTAAAAAAAAAAGCTTTATAAAAAAAAAAAAAAAAAAAAAAAAAAAAACAAAAAAAAACAAAAAAAAAAGTAGCTTAAGGGTACATAAGCTCTCATAAGCTTCTATACCCCTTCTGATAAGCCCATTAAGCTTCTCTATAGCTTAAGTGAGCTTATCTCAGTAGCCTAGCATCCATTTCCATTNGCCCCTCGAGTTTGAAGAAATTGCAAATTTGGTCCTTTGAAGCATAATTTTGAAGATACGACAACAAAGGTCCTTCAACTTTCAAAGCATGTCACATATGGTCCTTGGATTATGATATTTGAAAATGGCAGCTGTGGTCCTTATAATTTCAGAATCAACATTTTTGGTCCCTTGGTTAAAATTGTTACAACCTGATCCATTTATCCCTTCAATACCAATTAACCCAACTATAATTCTAACCCACTATACCATAAACCCACCAGCCCAAAGAAATTCACAAAGCCCAAAACATTAACCCCTTTTCCCTGCCCCAACCCACGAAACAAATTAAGATAAAAAAAAACCACCACCCCGCGTTTTTCTCATCTCCATCGTCCCCACCCTCATTTTACCTGCAACCCAAAAATTACCGGTTACCACATGTTACCTCATCACCTCAAGACAAGACCTGGACCACAGGGACACGTGGCCACATTTCCCAGCTTGTTTGTGCTCAAAATTTGATCAACGGTGAAGAATCAAGAGATTGGTGACCAAGAAAATCCAAGGGCCAAGGATTGAAGATCATGAAGCTTCCCCAAACCCTAGCATCTCCTCAGAAGACATATATATTCATCTTATTCTCATAGTTGCAGCCGTGTAGTTTTGTAGTAGGTTTTAAGCTTTTAAGAAAATTTTATGTAATGAATTTAATGAATTTAATGTTTTAAACTTTTTAATTTGTGTTTAAGCTTTAATATAAGTTGTCTCTCTAGTTCTTTAATCTTAATTTTATAGTTATTTACTGTTTTCTTTTATGTTTACTTAGTTAAGTTTTTTCAAAAAAAATCCATTAAGCTCTTATTAAGCTCCTTTACTACTTCTTTAGTTCTTCCAAATAGTTTTCAAAAAATCTTTTAGTAATCTCAGTTTTAACTCTTAAGTTTTTTCTATCACTTTAAAAAAAAAAGCTTTCTTAANATTTCCATTTTCATCTCATTCCTGGTAGGTATCCATTTCCTTTTTAGCTTATTAGCATTATTTTTTTAGCTTAATCTCAGTCTAGTTTAGCTTATTTGTTAGTCATAATCATTATTTGTTAGTGGTTGCTTGTGTGTTAGCTTAGTAGCAAATTAGTAAGTATAATCTGTCATAATTTAGTGGTTAGTGCAACTAGAGTATTTGTAGTCTAATCCTGCATATTAGTGGTTATTAGGGTATAAAATAAGCTAGGGATTAAGTTGGGATAAGCTGCTCCATGATTACAAGCTTTTGAATTCAATTCTTAGTGAAAACTGTATCAAAAAGGGTGTTTGGTAGAAGCTTAATTTCGTAGTTCTAGTTGATTTTAGGCTGCAAATTCAGTTTACTCAGTCCCCTTAGATCACATTAGAGTTATATCAGTCTTAAAATTGCAGTGTTAAACTCAAAAAGTCAAAATTTCTTTTCATCACAAAATCTGCTCATATAGTTGTTAACTGTTGAAAAATTTTAGTTGCATTATATAGTATTAGTGGTTAGGTTTAGGATTTTAGGCCTTAAACATCATTAGTTATAATCATTAAGTAGTATTTAGGCTTTAAAATTCATATAAGTCAAACTGAGATTGCACATCAAATAGTCAACATGTACAGCTACTTGTGTGCAGAACAGCAGTGAGCAAGTGACTTTAGGGGTAGATTACTTGAGGTTAGAGATCATATTAGGCCTTAATCTTGCATTTAGGATAAGTTAGGCTAGCCTAGTTTAAGTCTCAACAATAATCAATCAATTCCAAACAGCTTAAGTTGGTTAAATTTGATCTTTCATTCTGTCCCATAAACAAAAGTTCAGCAAATTTCAGCTTAAACAGATTTCTCCCACTTTTACTAGGATCAATTAGAGGTCAATTAGGCTTTAAAAATTAGGGCTTTTTGTGTTTTTGGATTCTTTGCCAGCTTATCTTACTTTTGCCCCCATAAATTTCACAAAAACAGCTTATTTAGTCTGCTTAATCAGTGCTTAAAGTCCACTGTTTTCTGCTTGTTTCTGTGACAAAAGTGGAAACTGTTTTAGTGCTTATTGGTTGATTCAGAGTGCTTATTTGGTCTTTATAAGTTGTTTCATGCTGGTTGATGTGTCTTGAACTGTTTCTAAGCTCTTTGTGCTTATTGGTGCTTATTTGCTCAATTTTGGCTTATTACCAAACTGCTTATTAGCCCAAATTGCTTATTCAGACCTCAAAAAGTGTGTAACTTATTTTTCTTAAGTTCCTAAGTTCATTTTAGAATTTCCTTAAAAAATTCAGATTTATTTGAGTCCTTTTGCTATTTATTTTAATTAATTTTAGTTTTAATTCAATTTTAAATCAATTTTAATTATTTTTAATTAAAGAAAAATCCAAAAAAATTAGTTTTTAGTTTTAATATTTATTTTTAGTTATTCCAGATTTTTAGAAAATTAATTTGCATTTTTGTTGTTAATTTTGCATTTTCTTGCATTTTTAGTACTTTTTAATTAGTTAATAATAGTTTTTAATTATTTTTAATTAAAGAAAAATCACAAAAAAATATTTTTAAGTTTCTAAAAAGTTTTTAATCACTTTTAGGATTTTCTAAAATTTAAATTTCCCCCTTAGCCTTTTTATTTTAGGTAGTTGCCTTTTTAGCTCGTGTTTTACGTGTTTTACGTTTCTATTTACGTGTTTAATCTGTGTGCTTTATTTACGTGAGTTATTTACGTGTTTAATTTGCTATTTCTTTATTTGTTAGTAGTATAATTATCTAAAAACCCCCCCCTCTTGTTTCACGTTTCTCGACACAAATTCCCTAATCGTTAACTCGATTCCATTCAACTTTCGTACGGACTACGACTCGGGTTTTGCTTACCATTTGAGCAATTGTCCCATCACCTATCTTTTTCGTTTCTAACTTTAAGCATTTTACTTAAAGGAAGAATTTGTTTACAATCCACCCCAAATGTACACCCAAATCGCCTTAGCCTACCTTGTATGCACTTATCTTTAGTGCATTATTGTGACAACATTTGTTTAAACCCTAAGTTAATTGTCTAATTTATTACATGGTTGCTAAGTCGAGTCATATCTTGTACATATTGTTTTGGGACGATTGAGACTCATGGGTAAAGTACTAGCGTTATGGAGTAATGGGGAAGAACACCAATTATTACCCCCATGAATGCATAAATGTTTTAAAGTACTTCAAGTGTTTCGATTATCTTGATTCGAGTCATTAGAATAGTTATTTGTAAAGAACGTAAAAGTTCAAGTGTAAGGGGAGAACCGAGTCCCCTATGATGTATTATTTTGGATGGTAAGGCAAGAGTGTATAAAAAAATCGAAAAATCAAGAAAAAGAAAAAAAAGTATAAAAAGAAAAGTGAAAAAAAAAACATACGGACTACTATCCCATTTCATTTATGTTTATTTTAAGTTTTTGTTATTTTTGATCTATTAGCTTAAGTCGAGTCGAGTCTTGGCTTAGCAACGTTACATTGTACATGTAATTTATTAAGATGATTAACTCGCCACCAGTAAAGATTGCCTTTATCCAACAAAACCGTGTTTATCATATCCCTACACCTAACGTTACAACCCTTTAAAAGACCTCTTTGATAGTTTATCTTAGGTGCTTACGCCAAAGTGGTGGAGATTTTTTATCCTTTCCCAAGCCTATGGTAATCTATGTGCTATGACAGGTAGTGAGTGATATTTTTCCATTTCCATTTGTGATATATACCTTTATAACACCCGAGAGATGTGAGTATCCAAACACTATTTGTGAGGTGCTAGTGTATAATTTCCGTGCTTATTTTGGTTAAAGTGGAACGATCATTTGTTGTAATTACTTTTATATTAGTGTTAAATGACCCCTAACTTGTATTTTGATTAGAATAAAAGCGCATTTGCTTGAGGACAAGCAAATCTCAAGTGTAAGGGTATTTGATGAGGCGAAAAGTGTTACGCTTTTAGGGGGTCATATAAGCCCTAATCCGTAATTATTTGATCAAATATTGCCTTAAATCATTCCTTTTGTCATTTTAGGTACTTTGGAGAAGAAATCTGGAAAAGGAGGCATTTTGGACGTTTTTGGAGCATAAAAGTGAAGAAAACGACAAAGTCTCAAAATATGCTGGAAATTGTACCTGACGGCGTCACGCTTACAAGGTGACGGCATCACGTTTTGACAAAGAGGTGGATATGAAATTACACGAGACGCTCCAGAAAGTTTTGATGAATTAACACGTGACGGCGTCACGCTTTGTGACGCCTAGGCCGTCACGTTATAAGCTAAAGGGAGACGGCCCATAAAGAAATAGAAGGGGACGGCGTCAGAAGTGTATCTAAGCAATCCGAAAAGTGTTTTGGCGGCGAGGTGACGGTGTCAAAAGCTACAACGTGACGCCGTCAAGTTGTAAAATCTATATATAGTTTTCTAATTTTCATTCATTAAGGGTGCAACTTTTGGGAGAACTTTAGGGATAAACCCTAGGTCGAATTTTACTGTATTTTCAAGGGTTTTTCACCCTTGTTTCATCCATGCTTAATTAAAGATAAGTCTTCCATTAATCAATCAATATGTCTATGTGTTGTTTGATTTTATCTTATGCTTGTCTTTACATTAACACGCTAGGCTAGGTTTTTCTTGTGTTTGCTTAGATGTAATGAAACTTAGCTATTGATTATGGGTTGATGGTTGTTTATTAATTGTTGTGGATGGGTAATTTCAATGTTAGGCTTAAGAAAACTGGCTAACTTCCAATTGGTAACATGCTTGAACGTCTTAGGAAACATGAATCGGATGTGTACTACGATTAATTGGTTGTATTTAATGCATAAGTAACTATTAGTGATGCCATGGTTAGGATACTAAACGTGTCGCCATAGGGAGAAGTAGGAGCTTATAGAGTTGGGGAAGGACGTACACGCCCCCATGAATGGTATTAAGGAATACAACCCGTCATCCACACAATTGTAACAAACTAATCAACCGGTAAAAGATAGCTAGGGAGTAATGAAATCTAAGTAAACACACTTTTCTCCATATAAGTTTCACAAACTTTTATTTTATTGTTATTTTATTTTATTTGCATTTGTAGTTAATTGGGTTAGTTGACTAGCAACTAATTCCGCCCACTCCTTCAAAAACCGAGATTTTACTTGCTTTCATAAAATATAAAAATACAAAAAGAATCATCCCTCACCCTTAGACCTAATTAGTGTAGCTTTCAATCCTAACGAACACTATTCCCCAAGTAGAACGATCAATCCCCCGGTACTTGCCACTACACTATACTACATCGGTCAGGTACACTGCCTGGTGGGGATTGCAAGCTTCTCGAGATCCCTTGAGAAGTAAAACCTCTTGCAAGGTTGCAAAACCACGCATCAAATTTGAAAGAAAAGTACCTACCAAAGCAAAAAAATTTGTTCACTACCCACAAGAGGAAATGGTGGCAAGTATGATACTTTTTTTAATCATTTGCCCAATAATAAATATGTACATGCATATTACAAAATTTTTTAATACAAATAATGTCAAAAACGTTATTTATATTATTCGGTCTCTTTACGTTTTGATAATCACAAAATATAAAAATATATTACATACAACTACACTTGATAAGTTTTTAATCGAGAAAAATCGTTTCAACAACGTACCAACTACAACATCACTTCAGGTATAAAACACAATACCGACATTAGTAAAGTGATCAAGGATTTATTTTTCTCAAAACTTCACATTTTTATGTGACAAAACATTTTTACAAAAGTATTTTTGTAATTAAAAAGAAATGTTTTATTAAAGAAAATAAATTTGAATCTCAAATCTCCTAACAGCTATATTTCCCGCCTAAACCAGATAAGTTTTTCACCAAATAAACTTTTACCACATCAGGACAAAAATAGGAACATATGTCAGGACGGTCCTATAAATAGGACGACGGTCCATTGTATATATGGGACCATCCAACATTAGGGACCGTCCTCCGCTCCTCCTGGTGGCTATAAATACTGAACTTTTTCTCACAGAAAAATAATCCTCTTTGCAAAAAAAACTTTATGTTCTTTCTTCCTCCTTTCTTTGATCACTATAATGAGTCGATATGTGTTAATAAGTGATCTCTTCATCCTCTAACTCAAGTTCAAGAGAAGAACACTCGTAATCGTCGAAAACGAAGTGTTAGAGTCTAGTCATCACACACACGTAACTAGTGTTACGATTCTCTTCTTCTACCTCCAAACTCTTCTTGTATATATTTGTGTATCCGACTTGTGTGTGATTCGTGATTAGTTGTGTTAGGACATATTGTGTAGTCCTTGTAATAGTGTGTAGATTAAGACGGGGTGATCGTCCGTGTGGCCACGTGGGCCTTTGTGTAGATTGGTTCTAGCTAGGATTAGGACTCAACATTCCGCTTAGTGTCGTTAAACCGGTGTAAGCTTTGGTGTACGGTTTGCTCCACCAAAAAGGAGTGTGTTGACATAGTAATTGTGAACTCTCGAGTGTGGTACTCGAGGAGTGGAGTAGGGTGAAGAGTGAGCTTCGTGCCGAACCACTATAAATCTCCATATCCCAGTTTGGTTGTCTTCTTCCTTTACTTCTTGTCATTTACTTTGTTTAGTTTACATATTATTATTGTGTTCATATATATTATATAGATATCACATAACCTCGAATCAAACGTTTTTTTCAAAGAGGACCATAAAGAAATTAAAAGGTTTAAAACGTAATTTCTAAAAGGTGAAATTATTCAACCCCCTTCTAATTTCTTGGATACCCTTAGTACCGTAACTAGGTAATATACGGTTAAACAGTCAAAATTCGAAATACCCCTTAGTATTTCTACAATTGATATCAGAGCCAGGTTATCAAGAACTATAAAGTATACTGTACTCTAAAGCTTGAATCGATATATGGAGTCTGAAAGAAATTTAGAAGGGGATTCTTTGCAAGAACCACCATTTTTCGAAAATAATAACTTTATTCAATGGAAAAATAAATTCGAAAGTTATGTGAAATCTATAGATTAAGATCTTTGGCATGTCATTTCAGTTGGTGATTCTCAACTAACGGAAATAAATTTTGAAAATCAAAGTAATGATTTTAAAATAAAGTTTTATAAAAATATTAAGAGTAGGGATCCAGTGAGAAGAAAACTTAAAATGAGAATGATGAGAAATAGCTATAACCACACATTTGAGATGCATCGAGTTGAATTAGATGCATCTCTATTCATTTAGATGCGTCCCAATTAGTTTCGAAAGTGATTTTGAAGTGAAAATGATGCAAAGTAGTACAAGCAACAAATTTGACCTGCAATGGACGAAAAATACATAGAATTCGTCTAACTTGATGAAATGCATCTAATATATGTATATGCATCTAATTTTTTGCTAGAAAATATATTATGATGCATCTAAAAGATTATAGATGCATCTAATTCAAGTCAATGCATCTCTAATGTGTGGCTATAGTTATTTCTCATTCTTCTCATTTTAAGTTTTCTTCTCATTTGATCATAAGTCAAATATTAAAGCCAAAATAATTATTTATAAATCTTTGCCAAAAATTGAATATAAAAGAATTTATTGTGTCAAACGGAAAATGACATTTGAAAAACTCTTTTAAACCTTCATCAAAGAAATAGTCAAGCCAAAGATAATCGAATTGATCTTGAACGTACATCTGAACAATTCGTCACTTCTGAAGACGAATCAGTAGATAGATATTTAGATAGATCAAATGTAAATGCTATTAGTTCAAGTGTTTTCAATGAAGGTAATGCCGTCAAGGACTATATGAGTAATATACGAAGATAACTCATTGAAGAATCTTGGAGTGATACGGATGAAGAAGACAACGTGTGTCCTGAATACGATATATGTCAAAAGGTTGAAACTTCAAATGAGATGCACGAGGGAAGCAAATCAAAGATATAAATGTACATTCATACTCTCATCATACGTGTGAAGACTCATCAATACTAAAACCTTGGATGACCCACAACCCTCTCACGGTAATGTATCCTTGGGAATAGCTAGTGGCAAAGGTATGCTTTCTTGAAACATTGATTATCCTAATTGTTATGTGCTTATTTGCTACGCGCTTATTTGCTACGTTATGATTGATTGATTATATTTGTGATAGATAAAATTTAGGAAATTAGACTATGTGCCTAATATGCATATCTTTCCTAGGATCTTAGTAAATTTTTGGAGATAATGGTCTTACCACAACCATTATCAATAGCTGACTACGCACGTCTATCAATCACTATGGATGATACACACTCTTAACGTCCTTGACATCTCCTCTTGCTTATATTTCCCGTCTATGACTACTCGTGCGTATTGTGTCTCCTCCGTATCTAGTATTTCATGTCATCTAAATTCTCACTTCTAAGAGTCCTCAACAAAATACCCTTTCTAAAACTAGAAATTGAAAACCAATCAAAAAATTTCTCTCTCTCAAAAACCCCCTCTGGCGACGGTCCTCCAATTGGAGACGGTCCCTTGGACGGCCCCTTATATTTAAAGGACCGTCATGTGTTTTAGGAAGGTAACCCAATTTCTCTTCTCACTTGCAGAAAAACAAAACCAAACACTTCACATTGTAGTTGCAGTGACAAAACCAAATTCAATATGCACAAATCTTTAATCAACCCACTAAAACTAACATCAAAGGTTTCATATTCAAAAATCATCAACCACTCTTGCATCCTAATAATCTATTGTAAGTTATTTGATCAAATTTCTTCATAATTTAATTTTAGGGTTTACTTGAACATGTAATCAAAATTGCGGATCCTTAATTATTTTTACAATTAATTGAAATTAACACCAAAATTTAACAATATACAACCATCATAACTCACCTAGATGTAGGATTTGTCCAAACAAGGATATTTGAAAAGTGTCAAAATTTGTGATAATCCCCAATTCAAGTTATAGTAATTTTCCATGTTTACGAACGTAACAAAAACAAAATCACATATTGTTAATACATATCAAAAACATTTTCATAACCATGCGATAACAAAGATAGAAGTGTCCAAGTTAAACCTAAGATAAGCCTTGCTAATTATGTATGTCTTTTCAATAAGTGAAAACATGCCTAAACCTACCGGTACCGGTCACCAAGAAACACGCAACTACATTCCCACACTTTCTATTTACTACCCCTCTCCTCTTAAAAGCCTTTCATAACATTGAGACTAGATGTTTTCATGAAGGTCGATTAGTCTTTCAAGACTATGACAACATGAATTATCTCAACACCATGTTCGGGATGATTGACTTTGATTGTCTTTACAAAATCAATGAGGAAATTGTCCCATGTTTTGTTCTAGAGTTCTATAGTCTACTGAACATACGAGTCGATGACGAAGGTGAACTATATGTTGAATTTGTGATCCAAAACCAGCCCATTTCATATCCTCTCCCAGTCTTCGGTCAAATTCTTCGTGTTCCCACTGACGGGCAATGCTCATTCACTAATGAATGGAATCTTCGTCCACATTATTTGGTTCCTGAGTGTCCCCTTCAACAGCCTCTTCGTCCACATCTTCCCTCTCAACAACCTCTTCGTCCACATCTTCATCATTAAACCCAATACCAACATCCTTATTTGCTTGATCAGCGTTGCCAAACACAACATATTCATTTCCTTGCTGAAGTTCATCTACCATGTATGAGTAGTCTACTTCATCATCAGCATCTTCATCAAAAACATTGTCTTGTTGGAACAAGTCATCATCTAAATCAATGAATGTTTGTTTCTCAGCTTCTACACCATTTGTATGTTGTAGGCCCTCTTGCATATTGTTATCTTGGCTACACTTATCAATTTGACTATGTATTCCATCAGCTTTGCTTGTTGAAGCTTAACTTTCATTCAGCATGGCATCAACAACTTCATTGGAATCAAGCCATCCCAACAACAACATTTTCCCTTCCCCTTTTCCAGGAAGTTTTTCAGCAGGATTCTCCTCCAATATTTCCTTAATAACCAATCGTTTACCTTTAGCCTCAATGTAAACCTCTATTTCTCTATATCTAGGAACATAGTTCACAGATTAACCACATCTTCCACATACATTAAAGGTAATAATCCATCATCCAATGATTCATCAGGTATCCTAAAATGAGAGAATAAAATCCTTCCATCCTTGAAACCTAGGTAATTTAACAGTGCATCATACTCATCAAGCAAAAAACGGTCATAATCAACCAAATCATACCAATCTATAACTAGAAAATGATAAATCCTTCCTGGTGGTGAGATAAATTGTTGAATGTAAATGATTTCAAACGTAAACAAGTTGTGGTATGGTTTTGTGTAAAAAGAATAAACATCAACAAACACCCTAAGAACAAAAAAATTAGAATAATATCTATAAGTAAAATCTAACCTAATTTTTTACTCATATTCTGCATGCTGTTAACATGATATTGAACTAAAAAATCATAACAATTAACAAGAACCAAACTTACCATAAACATGAGCAAGATCGGGGAACCTCTTGCATGATTTTGCCCAAACGGACTAGCCATCATTTTTCAAGATCTTGTTGATTTTCGATAGTGTTTAAGAACTTTAGGCAAGAAAATGAAACTAAGTTTAGATAAAAAAAAATAAGGTTTAAGGGTTTATCAGGTTATGTGAAATTTGGCAGGTGAGTGTAGTACTAGGCGGGAAACATGAAATGACCAGATTACCCTTAGGACATAATGGACTTAGTCCCATTAACGGGAGTACTAACGCTCGTTAGCTCTCAGTGGCTATTTTGCATGTAGCTTTAGCTCTCGGTGGCTAATTTGTAATATTTTTCGCTCAGTGTGTTATTTGCAATATTGGCAAACATTAGGGAGTAAATTTGTAATTTAACCAAACAAAAAGGCAATATTATCTCAAGGTGATCTAAACATAACCATGTCCGCAGCAAACAGAAGTTCCGACACCGGCAAAAACAATAGAGGTTGTTCATCTTCTTCTATGTTTGTATTTATATTTCATTAACTATAAACTTAGTTAAGTTCTTGTGGAACCTAGGTGTAACTGCTATATTAGAATTATATTATATTGTTATGGTTGTGTTAGTCAGTCAGTTAGTTAGTTAGCTACACTTTAAGTTTGATAATATTCACTGTGATAAAGTGAAAAACCATTCGGTGTGGCCTAGTGGTAAATGGCTTGTGAGTTGTGACTATTATCGATAAAATGTGAGAGGTTTTGGGTTCAGTTTTTATAACACCCCCATTTTCAGGATTGCAGTGGAAGGGACATGGGGTGCTATATATCGATCACATAGTACAAACATAATAAACAAGTTTCATACAAGAAATATTTAATAAACATAGACCTTAAAAGGTTATTTAAGTTTTACAAGAGTCCCAAAAGTTTACAAAGTTTAGAAGATACAAAGGATAATAAAAGTCTTTAACATTTTAGTACATAATAAAACATTTAAAACATGAGCCATCTTGATTGATAATCTTTCCTTGCGCGGCCCATCCAAGCTGAG
>LBNU01033831.1:80601-96213 GCA_014162995.1 Artemisia annua
AAGGAATTATACACAAGTATATGTTTAGTACTTATTTGATTTCTCTTAAAATTAATATTCATATAAACAAGGATTGACACCCTTTGTTCTACAAACAATTTTTACTACAAAACCTACAAATCCCTTGGGACGATCTCGACTTACCCACCTTTACTACATCGAACGAGTATACTTGCTTGTATGTGCTAAATTACTAAACGGATAATTCGTGTTTATAAATTTTAAAACTTGCACTAACAAAAAGCACATCACTCCTTTAGTTGGTAGTTTAGATTTCTAAACTTCCTTTGGAAGTGTCTTTGGTTGAGGTGTAGGAGTAGGTGTTGGTTGTTGTTGTTCAGCAGATTGTTCAGTTGGTTGCTGTTGTGATTGAGGTGATGGTTGTTGTTGTTGAGATGATTGTTCTGCTAATTCTTTCTCACTGAGCATCACCATTGCCTCAGCAGCAGCTTTGTCACTAGAACCAATAGCAGATCCTTATGCATCTGTAGATTCACCTTTTGCACTAGCAGCAGGATCAGCAGCAGTTTCTGTAGCAGCAGTTTCTTGAGCAGCAGAGTTATCAGCAACAGAACCCTGATCTTTTTCATTAACCACAGATTGTTCAACAACACTTGGAGCAGCAAATTCTGGAGTAGCAGAGTTACCAGCAACAGTTTCAACAGCAAAGTCTTTCAAAGTATCTCCTAAAGCTTTTATAGCCCCACTCATCAACTCTGTAGCCTTCACAAGTTGTTCAGGTTCCAAAGTTTTGAGTTTGTCTACCACTGACTCTGAAGTTTCCACAATCCTCTCCATTACAACCTCATGCCCTTCTCTGTCAGCAACCACATACTTTTCAACATTTTCAACATCACCACTGTCTACCTCCATATCATACCATGTTCCCATACCAGTAACCAAACCATCATTAGCAACATGTTCTTCCAAAGTTTTATCCTCCCCTGAAGTCTCCAAATTATTTCTCCCTTGTTTGGAAGCATCTACCTCCATTGAAGTGGGTAAAGTAGAGGATCTACTTTTCTTGGAAGGTCCCACTTTCTTAAATCTTTTGAAGGTTGAAGATCTTGATTTCTTTAAATGGAGCAGCACCTTCATCTGTTGCTGCATTTTAGTGATCTCCTTAACTTGTGCAGATGAAAGTTTCTTAAGGTCAAGAACTTGCTCCTCCAAAGATGTGCATTTGGTCTCCAAAGTGGTACATTTTGCCATCAATTCCTTAACAGTTTTCATACTAGTCTCATCACTTCGACCTGTATTACCTGGTCTGAGAGGTGAATCATTGACATTGACATTTTGTACAGTATCATCCATCAATTCCTTAGTTACAGACCTGTCCTCATCACTTCAGGATGTGTAACCTTCCCTGAGAGGTGAATCTTTGAACTTAAGCTCAGTATTAAACCTAGTTTGATCATCTGAACCTCCTGTATGTTCCATTTAGCTAGGGTTACCATCATTGGATTTAGATTCAGAAGAATCTTCCTCACTAGATGTTGCCTTGGTTTGGGTCTTACTTATGTTACCACTGTCCTGCTCTGTTTCTAAGCTAGTAGCAGTAGTAGTAGCCCTTGCCAATCTGTCTCCGCCATCAGCTAAAACAGTCTCATCTGGTACATTCATCCTGACACTGGCCTGAGATTGCTCAGTGTCCTTTGAGGTTGTCCTAGATGTTTGGGTCTTTTTAGTGTGAGAGGATGAAACCTCATTGGATCCTTTAAAAGTTGGTGTGTGTTGGGAATCAGTGGGATTTTCTGACTCTTCACCCTGATTGTTTTGAATAAGTTCCACCATATATGGCAAAAGTGGTGTGAACTTGCCTAAAAAACCTTTTCCATCTTTTAGCAAGAAAGTAAACATTTTAGGCACCAAAGGTATTGCCTCATAAGTAGCTTTGTGTGTTCTAACTTTAGAAATCTGGTTTTCCACAAACAATTGAACAAATCTAGGATAAAGCAAAGATGTTCCTTTTTCCCTGATTGATTTTGCCATACCTTCTAAAATCAAGTTTGAAAAATTAAATGGGTTTCCATTGCGCAGACACACCATAGCAGAGGCTATGGGTGCACTGAACTCATTCCACCCAGATGTTTTAGGACTCAAACAATCTAATAGATTATGAACCAAAAATTTGTATTGAGAACAGAGAAGACCTTTTTGAAACTTTAAACCATCATTTTTCCTCTCATATCCCAGAGCTTTTAAACCCTCAAAAATGTCAGTTTCAACAAGAACCTTAGGAGCATCCTCATCATTAAAAAGAATAATCTCTCTAATAGATGATTCAGTGACAAGGACCTTTTGATTATCTACCATGGCCCTTATTCGTGTTTCCCCATTGTTAGTTTTGACTTTTGCAGTAAACCAAAATTGTTTAATGTAGGATTGAAAGATAGTTGGGTTCACAGTTAATGCATACCTAATTGGAGTAGCATTAAGAAAGTGTACCATATCTGTGAACTCATCTGGAACCAAGGATGCATCTAAAAATGCGACATTGTTGTGGTCTCTGGCCCAAGTGCGTGTAATCTCCATGAACTTAGGGTTTGTGAATTTGGGAAATTTTGATTTTGATGATAATGAAGTGTTAGGGTGCGGTTATACTTCAATTAGGAGCGTGTAAAAACTAATTGTGAGATCCAATTAGGTTTTTAAACTGATTTGGGAAGTTACATAACCGCCCTTCCACTTTTAAACCGAGCAGCAGAACCCTGTGTAGCAGCAGAACCAGCAGCAGAGTAAAATAACTAGCAGCAGAGTTATTTGGCCAGCAGCAGAGTTGACTATACTTAAGATTTTCTCGGTCAACCAGTCAAAAGTCAAACCTTCCATTTATTATTCCCAATTAATGGTAATTACCAACTACACATTAATTATTTTCCCCAATTTAATCCGTTATAAAAGGAGAATCCGATCCATTCCAATTTTATCACAAATCAAACCCTAATCTCTACCACATATCAAATCAATCTTTTCCACTTTAACAAAACAATCTCTTCCGCATGGCTCCAAAACGTGAAATCATTGATATCTCTTCTGATTCCTCTGACTCATCTGATTTCTCTGATTCTGATTCCCCAATCGACACTATGCCATGTCCACCCTATCTTCCACCATATCGTCCTCCTCATAATAGAATGAGGACTAAAGAACAAGCCCGGAAGTTCAAACATGACATTAATGCTGCCATCCTCCCATATCATCCCAGATACCAATCTCCCACAAATAGAAGAGGTGAGGGAACATCAAGGTTTGCCCATGGAAAAGAAACCTCTGAGCTTGCTAAGAAGCTTCCCAATGCTCTTGCACAGGCTCTTGAAACAGCCATGGCATCACTGAGGCCAATACCAGTGCCTGGGCCATCCAAGTCATTAAGGGAACCTCCCCTCAAGGTTGTGTTGGGGCTTGCTTGTCCAAGGTTGTGGGATGAGAATATGCAAGCCAGGGGAGTACACAAGAATATTCCAGATCCTAAGGACAAAAGGAAAGGACCCATGAAGTAGTCTTGTTAGGAATCCTGTGATGTAGACCTTTTTGTGTTTTGTTTGAACTCTCTTTGTAATCTGCATCTTTGTTAATGGAATGAACTTTTACTGTTATGCTTAATTATTTTCTTGTGCATACAGCAAACACATCCATATTAACTTCAACCTGCAAAATATTAGTCCAAAACATACAGGTCCACAATAGCAAAATCTAACTCAACAGCAGAGTTTCCAATAGCAGCAGAGTAGACTTAGCAGCATATTCACTTTTAGCAATGACAACAAACTTTTAAGATCAATAACAGTACAAATCCATTTACAAAACTTTACAAAAACACAAAGAGATAAGTTTTCTAAAGATTGATCATTCCAATACTTGCAATCAAATACTGAAATCTACCCACATCAAAGTGTTTGGTAAGTAGATCTGCAACATTTTGATTAGTATGGACATTAACAATTTGAATCAACTTCTTTTCATAGCAATCTCTAATAAAATGATGTCTTATCTCAATATGCTTTGTTTTAGAGTGAAAAATAGGATTTTTAATTATGCACAAAGTACTGTTATTGTCTATATGTATTTTGGTGTTCATAAAATTGTACCCATAGTCCAACAATTGATTTTGCATCCAAAGTACTTGACCACAGCAACTAGAAGCAGCCACATACTAAGCTTCAGTTGAAGAGTTTGCCACCACAGTTTGTTTCTTGCATTGCCATGACACCAACCTGCTTCCAAGAAATTGACAACCCCCTGTTGTGGATTTTCTATCCAAGCAAGCTCCAGCATAATCACTGTCAGAGAAAGCCTCCAACTCAAATGGTGAATTCTTAGGATACCAAAGCCCCAATTTGGGTTGATGCTTTAAGTATCTAAAGATTCTCTTTACTGCATTAAGATGTGATTCTTTGGGAGTAACTTGAAATCTTGCACAAGCACAGACAGAGAACATAATGTCTGGTCTTGAGGCTGTAAGATACATCAATGATCCAATCATTGATCTGTACACATGAACATCCACCTCTTTGCCTTCTTCATCTTTTAACAATGGTTTGTCTTTTTCCATAGTTGTCTTTGCAGGCTTAGCATCAGTGAATCCAAATTTCTTCAAAATATCAGCCACATACTTATCTTGACTGATAAATATGCCATCTTCCTTTTGTTTCACTTGTAACCCCAAAAAGAAGGTAAGTTCTCCCATAGAGCTCATGGAAAACTTATCTTTCATTATCTTCTCAAACTCCTCACACATAGCTTTGCTTGTAGAACCAAAGATGATGTCATCAACATAGACTTGAACCAGCAAAATATCATCTTTATTCTTCTTAATGAACAAAGTTTTATCAATCCTACCCTTAGTGTAACCACATTCTAACAAGTAGGTAGACAACTTTTCATACCATGCCCTGGGAGCTTGATGCAAACCATACAGTGCTTTTTCAACTCTGTAAACTTTGTCAGGGAAATTTGGATCTTCAAAACCAGGTGGTTGTGACACATAAACCTCCTCCTTGATTTCCCCATACAGAAAAGCACCTTTCACATCCATTTGATACACCACAAAGTCTTTATATGAAGCAAATGCCAAAAATAGTCTAATAGCCTCAATCCTTGCCACAGGTGCATATACTTCATCATAGTCAATGCCTTCTTGTTGTGTGTATCCTTGAGCAACTAATCTTGCTTTGTTTCTAATCACAATGCCTCTTTCATCTCTTTTGCATCTGAAAACCCATTTTGTTCCAATAGCCCTCTTTCCATTAGGTAGATCAACCAAGGTCCAAACTTCTTGTAACCTGAATCAGTGAATTGTAGAAGTTCCTCCTGCATAGCTTCCACCCAACTTGACTCTTGTAGGGATTTATAAACATTCTTAGGTTCTATTTGCGATAGAAAACAAGCAAATAGGCAATTTTGTAGATCTTTGTGACTATTTCTTTGATGCAAAGATCTAGCGAAGAAACCTTTAAGAAGCAGCTCTTTTGTCTTCTTCCTTGTTTGAACATTTGATGATGGATCACCCAAAATTTGTTCTTTTGGATGATGCTTGTGAATTCTGGTTGTCTTTGTGGGACTAACAGGAATGTTGAGTTCCATGTTGTTGAAATCAATTTGAGCACCAAAAATCTCACCTTCAAGAGCTTCATCATCTGTATCCTCATATATTTCAGTCAATGCAGGCATGTCTGGATCATCTTGAGAAGTTGTGTCAACCAAGGATATGCCCTGTGTGTCAACTGTAGGAAACTCAAGTGTTGTTGGAGAAGCAGTCTGCTCAGCAGCAGAGTTGTCTGTAGGTGTAGCAGCAGAATCAGACAGACTACTGCTAGAAGTAGTTTCCTTTGTGACATTATCCAAAAGTGGCTCATGATTTCAGACCTTCCCCCTATCTCCCTTGGGAGAATGATCATCTGGTGAGCTTATGTTCTCATGAGTGGGAATGATAGTTGGACTAATCTTCTATTTTTCAACAAAAACAAACTCTTCTTGAGGTGTTGACTTCACAGCATCTGTAGCTGCAGAAACATTTTCCTTTGTACCTGCAACATTGTTAGTATCTACACCTGCAATCACTGGCTCATAATTCATGGTTTTGGTTAGCATATCAATATTAAAAAGCCACTCAGGTTCTCTTTTTGCAGTATTAGGTTTATTCTCATCAAACTTAATATGCAAATTCTCCTCTGCAAATTTTGTTCTCTTGTTGTACACCCTAAAAGCTTTACTATTTATGGAGTATCCAACAAAATAACCCTCATCAGCCTTTTCATCAAACTTACCTAACTGGTCTTTGGTATTTAAGATGGTAATAGGACACCCAAATGGTCTAAAGAAAGCTTTCATAGGCTTTTTACCATGGAACAATTCATAAGGGGTCTTATTATGAGGCTTAACTACCTTACTCCTATTTTGCACAAAGCAGGCAGTATTCACTGCTTCAGCCCAAAAAGGTATAGGCAATTTAGAATCTGACAGCATAGCCTAGCAGCCTCAATCAATGTTCTATTTCTCCTTTCTGCTACACCATTTTGTTGAGGAGTTCTAGCAACACTGTATTGTCTTAAAATACCCTTACCTACACAGAACTGCTTCATAGCATGATTCTTAAATTCAGTTCCATTATCACATCTGATTATCTTAACTTTATGATTTATTAGGTTTTCTATTCTAGTTATGAATTCCTTAAAGATCTCAGTGGTTTCATCCTTATAAGCTAGAAAGAACACCCAAGTAAACCTGCTAAAATCATCTATGACAACTAGGCAATATTGCTTCCAATTCAGACTATTCACATAAACAGGCCCAAGATTGAATGTGTCTTCAATTGAATGTACCCGAAAATACATATTAGTTATGTATCCCCTTTAGCATTCAAGAGACAATACGCAAGTGATGTTTCAATGATGTTTTTCATTTGTTTTAACAATGTGGTGAAGAGTTATGTTCTTTTTGGTAAAATTATTTTGAGAGACAATGCACTTGGTGTGTTTGGTAATAACAACAAAGGTTAACTCAATAAACAAAGGATGCAATTCTTAACTAATGGAAGACATGATTGGTTTGCAACCAAGTTTTTCATGAATCAAAAAGTTTTATGCATAAATCCTAAGATTCTAGTTAATGAATTTAAATGAAAATGTCATACATGAATCAAAAATGCAATTATGATTAGAACACTTACAAAGTTGATTGGATTTGAAGAGATTATAGTGGAAGCCCTAAATTTCGTGTGGTTATGTGTTTTTGAGAGAGTGGTGGCTGTTTGAAAAGTTGATGAACAAGTTAAGAGGATGTTTGGTTTTGAATGTGAATTAAAACTGACTGCTGGTTCGGCGGATATGGCAGAACCAAAAACTTGGTTCCGCCCGTATGGGCTGAGGGTTCCGCCAGTTCAGCAGAAAAACAAAGGAGATATGTTGTGATTGTTGTGATCATACTCTAGTGTTCAACACTAAGGTTTTAGGTTCCATAAGTCCTAAACTAGGTCTAGGAAAGTTTGAAGATCCTAATCCGAGAGGTTTAGAAGGGATGTCAACCAATATGGTTATCGTAATGGACGTTATAGGTTGAGATGTTCCTTAATGAACATTTTTACCAATCCTATGGCGATGAATCTCACTATGTCATTCTAAAAGCATAATGGATTTGATTGACGCTGACGTTGACGCTTCCTTTGTTGAAACGAGGGATTCCGTCGTTGACGTAAGTTTGCTTCATCTCAAGGAGTTTGTTAACGTGCTTTTTCGTCCAATGCCGTTTTGAGAGCTTTAAGCTTCTTTTGAGAATCATTTGGTAAGAAAGCATAAAAGTGCAAGTACAACTTGTGCTTTTTCTCTTATCTCAATCACCGTCATAATTCAACTAGGTGTACACTTATGGTTTCTATTCCCGTTCCTTTGGGATACCATAATCCTTGTGTAGTATCTTTTGACGTGTTCAAAGACTCTCTTCCAAATGAGATGTTTTAGATTCTTTTCTAAAATGAGCACATAGATAAGCACCAAACATAATGTTGAATCTAATTGTTATGAAAACAAGTAGTCTTCCGAACATTTCTCTATGTTTAGTTTTATCTACGGATTTACTAATCTCATTCTTGATAAGTCATCAACTACTTAACTATTGAGAACAAGAAAGTAATTAGGAATGTCCTTGAGTGATAATTTCTTGCTTTTGGAGCTTGCTTGTATTATCAAAAAGTCTTTCAATTGTTGACACTCCATTCACTTAATCTAATTTTTGAAAGATCTAATTTGTTAAAACTCGTAGTTTTACTCTAATGTCCAAAAGCTTGTTTTTATCAAATATGTTTGATTTTTACCAATGACTCATGATTCAAGACATATGACTGATGCGCGTGGATTGCAACACGCACTACGTTTTACCTCTCGAGGGATCTCGAGAAGCTTGCAATCCCCACCAGGCAGTGTACCTGACCGATGTAGTATAGTGTAGTGGCAAGTACCGGGGGATTGATCGTTCTCTCACAGGGAATAGTGTTCGTTAGGTTAAAGACTACTCTAATTAAGGTCTAAGGGTGGAGGATGATTATTTTTGTATTTTTATGTTTTTTAGAAAGCAGTAAAATCTCGGTTTTTGAAGGAGTGGGTGGAATTAGTTGCTAGTCAACTAACCCAAATATCTACTTATGCAAATTAAAATAAAGTTTTGAGAAAACAATGGTGGGGAAAGTAGTGTTTACTTATATTTCATTACTCCCTAACTATCTTTTACCATGTAATTAGTATGTTGAATTTGCGTGGATGACGGGTGTATTCCTAACAAGTCGTAGGGAGTGCGTTCAATTCCCTAACTCTATAAGCTCCTACCTCACTATATGACGATACGTCAAGTATCCCATCATAAGCTCACCGATAGCAACCTACGCATGAAATACTACCTTAAAATCAAATAAAATCGTTCTATATATATAGATAATACGGGCTGACGGCGTCAGCCCAAGGTGTGACGCTGTCACGCCGACGATTAGGGTTTTGTGATGGCCTTCTTGACGTCGTCACGCCGCCTTGTTCCAGATCTGACGGCCTTCCCTGACGCCATCACCAAAATAGGCTAGAAACTCTCTGGCCCGTCATGAGTAACTTCCAATTCTTCACTTCAGTTGTTCCTGACGTCGTCATGATGGAGCTTGTGACGCCGTCACCTTCTGTGTACTTTAGGGTCTTTTGAGATTTTGTTTTTTTCCGCACTTTTTCACTCCGAAAACGCCCGAAAATGCTTCTTTTGTGATTTTCTCCTCAAAAGTACCTAAAATGAGAAAAGAAACGACTTTGGGTGAAATCCGATCCAATAATATACGAATTAGGACTCAAACTGACCCCTAAAAACGTAACATTTTTCGTCTCATCAATGACCTATGTCAATATTGCTTGATTCAATGTTTGACTCGAGGTAAGAAGACATTGTTTATATTTTGAATTTTAACCTTAATGTTGTGACACTCGTTAGTATATGACTTTAGAATTTTAAAACTCTATGTTTATTCCTTTTAATAATTCACATTCCTTGTCATTTTACTTAACTTGCTTGTCTTACCATTGTTGGACTTTCGACTAAGTCATCATCTACCGAAGATGATATCTTAGAAGGAGCTGGTCTTTCGTTAAATGTTATATTCAACGACTCCTCGACTCTTTAGGTTTCCTTTCATAAAAACATTGTGAACTTTGTTAGTTTTTGAAAGAGTCCAAGAGGTACAACATCATACGACTAAGTGTCACTTATGGTGTGTAAATTCAAGATGTTGGAAAACTCATTTTCTTCCATGCATCTTAATTTATGCTAATGTGATTTATTTCACCATGTGTGTTTTGTGTGAAATTATCATAAAAGAGTGGTTGAAGTAAAACACGATTAAAGACCCAAAGTGTGGTGTTTAGGAATGTTGTTTTGCAAGCATCACAAAAGTGTTAGACATGTTATCACTTAGGAGATTCTTAGTTAGCTCATTTGTGAGCAAGATTTAAGTGAGACTTACTCAAGAGTTTCTCATGTTTATCTCTTGACGGTTAAAGAACCGAACACACCTTATATCTCCTATTAGTACTAATGACAAAATTCCATGTCGCAGAGAATCTAATCTTAGTTAATTCTAATAGCACGTAAACACTTAAGGATACACACTACCAATAACACATACTATAACACATAATGCTAGAATAAGATGCAATCAAAAGGCAAGTTGAAGTAATGCGTACCTTTCAAGTTGCTTAGAGATGCTATCAAGATGATAAGCTCAAAGCGTAAAATCTTGGTTTGACGATACGCTTGGAAACTCAATTACTCATGTATCCAAGAAGGTTAGATAATCATATAAAATCATAGAATATGATATTCTTAATCCTTTTGTCATGAGTTTCTATTAGAGGTTAAATTATCTCTAAATCTCTTTTCTAGGTTTAACAAAGTTTACTTGCTTTGTTTTACTTGTTGATGGTGCTTTTGAGTTAAATCCTAATCCGGTTTTATCTCTAAACAATTTTTGACTCCTCAACAATCTTTCAAGAGATTTTGAGCTTTCATCAAATTTAGCTAACATTTTTCCTTTCTCATTTTGCTTTTTAATCTCATGTTTGTAATCTAGACATAATTTACATTCTAGATCAATTTCAACATTACTCTCAAGTCTAGACATTTTATCTTCTAACAAGATTTCCTTTTCAAAATTATTCACAAAAGATTTTGAGGACTCATTGTTGAAGATGGTTTTTAGGTTCATGTTACCTAAAAGTTTAGACTCATTTTCTAATTTAGAAAAATCTAAGAGAAATGTGTCAAAGCAAAAATGTTTGGTTTCAACATGTACCTTGCTTGTTGTTTCAATAGATTGAGAATCACTAATCGGATGATCATCTTCATCTATATCCGTGTCTTTCCATGATTCGCAAGCAAATTCTCTTTGACATACGTACTCATCTTCACTTGTACCTTCATTTAAAACATTTAAACTAGTAGTACATGTATTCACTTCTATTAAGTGTCTATCTATTAGTTTTTCTAGAACTTCTAACTCATATGTAAGATCAAATTGATCATTTTTGACTTGACATATTTCTTGATGATGGTTTAACAAATTTTTCCAAATATCATTAGCCGTTTGACAAACTAACACTCTTTCATATTCGACACTTGGTAAAGCTTTATAAATCATTATCTTAGCTTTAGTGTTTTTATCAAGTTTTGGATAATCATTTTGATTTTCAAAACTCGTGTTCGTTGGTTTGAAATCACCAATAAAAATAATATGCCAAAGGTCTTGATCAATTGATCTCACATAGTTTTCAAATTTACTTTTCCATTCAAGAAAGTTTTCTTTTTCATATAGCGGTGGTTTTTGCCCTTCTTTGAGATTTTCAAAATCCATGGATCGATCCAAGTTTTAAAATACAATATATTTTAAAGATCTTGAGTAACGTAGCTCTTGATGCCAATTGTGGAAAACTAGAAGGGGGGTTGAATAGTTTACCGCTTTTTAAGTTAATTATCTTTTAAAACTTTCGTATAATCAAAGATATAATCTAAGATATACTTTTCAAACAATCAAAGATGTAAGCAAGGATACTATCAAAGATATGATCTAAAAGATAATAAGTAGCAAGTAAGAATAAAGAAAGAAACGATCAAACCATGACACGAGTATTTATCGTGGTTCGGCTACAAGGAACTCTATTTTCCTTGCCCTACGTCCACGCCCCGAGTATCCAACTCGAGAGTTTAAAGCACTAGTCAACAAACTCCTTTCCCGGTGGAGAAACCTTTACACTCGTCGCTTACACGTTTATCCGGTACAAAGCTAAATACCGAGTTCTAGTTCAAGGTAGAACCAACCTATCGTCGCCTAATTCCTTTACCGACACTAAGCTAGATGTCAAGTTCTTTACCAAGGGTACAACCACTCCCGTTAGTTCTTTTACAAGGGTACAACAACTCCCTTCACACTATGTATTTTAAGGCCTAAAATACTAACCGATCACTTCTACACAAGATACAAATAAAGTATAAACTACCAAAGTCTATACATAACAAAGCTAACAAGTCTTGCAACTTATGAGTTAAAACTTGTAACTTCTTGGATGAACTTGTGAACTCCTTTGCTACATAAGAGAATCACACAAGTCAAATGTTACTGAATTAGATGAGAGGATATGTGAAATATATTTCCTAAAGTGATTAAGAAAAAAATCTAACAAATGGTTTGGTATTTATAGCAAAACCTTCTGTAGATCTGGCGGAAACGGCAGCACCCTCAGGAGGGTTCCGCCCGTGTTCCTCCAAGGTTCCGCCAGACCTGGAACATGAATGCTTTGCCATAACTTCCAAACCAACCTAAGTCACATCAACTTAATACTAGACAACATGCATTGCACCAAACATAGAATACTTCCAAAATGTGTTAGAACAATATGGCTAGTCAAACACATAAACATTCCATAAATGCATGATGTGATGTTTCCATTTAAAGAATACTTCCAAAATGTGTAAGAACAATATGGCTAGTCAAACACATAAACATTCCACAAATGCATGATGTGATGTTTTCATTTAAAGAAATAAAACTATGTTATGTTTAAATAGAAATGTAAAGTCTAGTTATATAAGACTTAAGACTAAAGTGATGTATTACTATAAACTAAAGTTTGTACTTTGTCATTAACAAAACTTAGCAAAGATCGTAAAATATAAATAATGTTTTTAGGCGATATTTGTATTAACGAAAAGAACAAGTAGAATCATTAGACTCATTGGATACCTCAGAGTCAGAACCAGAGGATGAAGAAGCATAAGCCATAAGAGCAAAGTTATGCCCTTTAGTCTTGACTTCAGCAATGAAAGCTTGGTTTGGTTCTTCTGCAGCCAAGTCACTCCAGTCATAGTCACCTAACCCATCACAAGACACCAAAGCAGTAGAAGGCTTTGACTCATCTTCAGTCTTCTTGGGAGTCTCTACATTCTTCTTTGAAGCTCTGCATTCCCCGGCAAAATGCCCCTTTCTATTACAGCTGTAGCACTCCATCATTGATTTGTCAAATCCCATATTACCCTGAGGCTTATACTTGAGTTGTTTGCCAGTCCTCTTTAAGAACTTTCTTGCTCTCAAGGTTAACATAGCCATTTGCCACTTCAAATCAATCTCTTCAAGAGCATCAGGATCAATATGATCAGCATCCTGATTAAGAACTTGAGTACCTGTAGTAAGATCAGCCAAGAAAGCACAAATAGTAGCATCACTCATAGTATCATTGTTGTTTGAACCAGCAGCAGAGTTGCTAGTGCTAGCAGCAGAGACACCATAAGCAGCAGAGTGAGTGTCTGAGGAGTTAGTGGTTTTAGAGGACACAAAGGCTATATTTAGAGCAGCAGAGGATGAAGTAGATGAACTAGATGAGATATTCATCTCAGATTCATATACTTTCAAGTTGTTGTAGAGATTATCCAAACTCATTGTTTCAAAATCAGCTTTGTTTCTTCACACAACAGTATGCATGCTCTATTATGGTGCAAGGATTCTGAGAAACTTGAGATTGATGTCTTCTTCAGGAACTGTGTATCCCACAAGCTTCAAATGACTTATAAGTTTTTGAAGCCTGTTATAGGTACCATCAAGGTTTTCTCCGCTTAGAGCAGTGAGGTTTTCAAACTGATGCTTTAAGACATTCTTCCTTGACTTTCTGGTAGCAGCATTGCCACCAAATCTTGTCTCAACAGCATCCATAAGAGTCTTAGCAGTTTCACAGCCTTCAAAATCCAGCTGATACTCATTAGGTATTCCCATCATGAGAATACTGTGAGTCTTGATCTCCAGCTTCCTTTGATCTTCATCTTCCTTGCCTTTGATGGGTATCTCCTTCCCATCAACAACCACATGGAATTTGTCACCTTCCAGGACAACATTCCACATCTTGTAGTCAATCATGCGCATGTATTGCCTGATTCGCATCTTCCAAAGCTCATATTCTCCTTGCTAAAGCATTGGCACCTTGGAGGCAGTAACCATATGTGTGTCATCACCCATGACTTCAGTTGAGATTAAGAACAGATTTGGAGAGTACTTGAGTTCTTCTTGATCACAGCTTCTAGATCACTAGCTCTGATACCACTTGTTGATCCCAGTTGAGCAGCAGATCTTATATAGAAGCTGACTTGAATTGTAATAAACTTAACCAATACGCGGAATATAATGCTTAACTTAAGATGAACACAAGAACAATAGTTTCACACTTAACACTTCAATATATTAATACGAGCATGATGAGACGAAAAGTGTACCCGTTTTAAGGGGTCATTTAAGCCCTAATTCGAGTAAATATGATCAAATATTGCCGTAAATCGTTCCTTTTGTCATTTTAGGTACTTTTGAGAAGAATTCTGGAAAACATGCATATTTGGACGTTTTTGGAGCATAAAAGTGAAGAAAACGACAAAGTCTCAAAAGAAGCTGGATTTCCTACCTGACGGCGTCAGAGTCACAAGGTGACGCCGTCAGCAAACGTTGACAAAGGAGTGAAGTCAGATTACACTAGACGCCCTATGAAGAAAACAAGATGTTTTCACCTGACGGCGTCAGGTATTAAAGAATGTAGGCCGTCATGTGTTAATCTAAAGAGTGACGGCCCAGAGCAGTTTAAAGGGTGACGGCGTCAGAAGTAAATCTAGGCCATCCGAGAACCCTAATGACGGCGAGCTGACGGAGTCAGAACCTATAACCTGACGCCGTCATAATGTAAAATCTATATATATTTTCCTAATTTTCATTCATTAGGGTGGAACTTTTGGTACAAGTTTGGGATAAACCCTAAAGACGATTTTAGCTGTAATTTCAAGGGTTTTTCACCCTTGAAACCTTCATGTTCAATTAAAGATAAGTCCTCACTTAAATTAATCAATATGTCTATGTGTTGGTTAATTATATCTTATGCTTGTCTTTCAATTAACATGCTAGGCTAGATTTTTCTTGTGTTTGCTTAGATCTAATGAAACCTAACTATTAATTATTGGTTGATTGGTGTGTTATTACTTTGTTGGGATGAATGTTTCATCAATGTTAGGCTTAAGAAAAATGGCAATACTCCTTTATGGTAACATGCTTGAACGTCTTAAGAAACATGTAACTAATGCGTACTAGGTTATTAAGGTAGTATTTAACGCATGAGCCACTGTTTACAATCCCTATGATTATGCGTACGCATGGTTGTAGGAGGAGATAAGAGCTCATAGAATTGGGGAGATATGTACGCCACCCCATGAATTGTTAAGGAATACACCCGTCATCTACGCAAGTAATACATACACCAATTAACCGGTAAAAGATAGTTAGGGAGTAAGGAAGTCTAAGTAAACACATTTGTCTCCATATAAGTTTTCACAACCACAATAGTTTAGTTATTTTATTTTTATTGCAATAGTAGTTTTTGGGTTAGTTGACTAGCAACTAATTCCGCCCACTCCTCCAAAACCCGAGATTTTACTTGCTTTCCATAAAATACAAAAATACAAAAATAATCTTCCTTTACCTTTAGACCTTTTAGATTAGTTTTTCTATCCTAACGAACATTATTCCCTGTGAGAGAACGATCAATCCCCCGTACTTACCACTACACTATA